>VZTO01028276.1:0-11177 GCA_013400615.1 Syrrhaptes paradoxus
TGTTAAAACACTTGTGTCTCTGCTTTCTACAACCTGTTTATGTTGGACTGTATGGTCTGCCTGCCTTAAATCAGTGCTGTAATTAAGAGTTTCTCAACACTTGCTCTAACCTGTTTGTGCTACTCTGAATCATGAAAGGCAGGAAAACTGCTTTCTTACAGCAGTTGAAAATATCCCACTTGCTGAAACATCACAGCTAGCACAGGGCTGGCTCTAGGCGTTATATACCCCTCCTTTATGTCCCTATTTACTTCTGGGTTATTGCTTTTCAGATGACTTGAGGATTTACGTGGATGCAATCACACCCTTGCTGTCAGTTCTTTCCTGGAGACAGATTAACTTTGTATAATAATTATTAAGATAAGCTGAGTGCTTGCTACCATATTCACAAATGGAGAAGCACTCCAGAACCAAAGAAAATCAGGAGGTAAAGGCAGTTTTTGATGAACTAACCATGAGAAGAAAACCACTTTTTGTTTCTACCAGCCAAATCTTTTGTAACTGGAAGTTTAAAGATAATAACAACAGCTGTATCAGAACACAAGAGCTTAATTCAATCTGGTATCTGAATTACTTGACCTGGGCCAGTTTCAAAGAAACAAATGTAAGAAAGGCCCAAATAAGCCTAGCTAACTCAATTAACATTGTATTGAGTGTATTTTTATTTTATGAAATTCATTATGAAGCAATTTAACTCTACCATGACTAACAAGCCATGCTAGTCTTTTTGCCAGACAATGAATATTCCAACTAGCTTGAAGGTGAAAACGAAGTATTATGTTACTGAAAAAAAGTTTTATCATAGAAACATTTTTCTCAGTTTAGTTTTGTTTCATTTCAGCTTAATTGAGGACTCCTTATCTTTTTAAAGACTGAACCAAGTAGATTAAAAAAATGCCTAACTGATCTTGTAGTTGAATTTTACATATTACTATCATAGCAGCTAAAATGCAGTTTTGACAAAATAGAATACTTTCATATAGACAGGTTACTTAGCTTTGTTGAAAATAGTGAATAATTCCAAGTCTTAATGTTGTCAGATCAAAAGAACTGTATTAAGATACTGCTCCTTCATTATTCAGCCTCTTTTTCAGGCCTTGCTGAAATGTTCAGATAAATACTTAATATACCTCCATATTATTCTTACAGTAATTTGCTTCTTTATTAAGCTTAAATATGTACAAATTTGTTATCAAACAATTTAGCATTTTAAAAGTTGTTCCTCTGGCGTAAATCTCATAGCCAAATTTAGGGCTCAGTTTTAACCCCTAAATAGCTTATATTGTTTTTGTTGATTTTCATTACATTCTGTACTTGCCTTCAAACGTGCAGTTTTATTTAATTCAAAATGTCTGCCATCTCCATTTAGTATCAGTGAGGCTGAACTTGGTGGAATCTCAATTAATAGCAATCATTGTCCCTCACTTTGCACTGACAAAACGGAGCCTGTTCCCAAGAGAGTTCTCTCTGGGCTCAAATGCAGCTACTACCAGGTGAAGATAAGAGAGGACAGAGTGAGACAGTGCAATGAACATCATGGAGACAAAAGGAAGGAATAAAGAATCTTCTATTAAGACATATTATAGGAAGCAATAGTTTAAAAAAAAGAAAAAAAAAAAGAAAAAAATGTAATAGGCAACCTGAGATTTACAGTGGAAATTGTCAAGGGCGAAGAAGGGAGCATAAAGAATAAAAACTGGAAAAAATAAAAAGTGGATGAGGAACAGTGAACTGAAGGGGGAGATTGTTGGGGAGAATAAAGCAAGCATTTGAATAGAGCAGCTGCATATCTGGTCTTGTTAAGGGGAAGAGATGAGGATGGAATGACAACTCTTGCTCTTTCAGAGAATAAGGAGGTTTTTTCTCAAATTTAGAAACAGTTGGTTATATGTGTATTCTAGGATCATACTTTGATTCTGAAAAGAGCATGCAAATGGAGAATACTCCAAGCTGATCAATAAAAAGGTACAAATTAGTCTTTAAATTTCAGGATTTTAAAGCTATTTATGGGATGTTAAGAAGTCTGCTATTATAGAATCATAGAATAGTTTGGGTTGGAAGGGTTGGTCATCTAGTCCAACCCCCCTGCAATAAGTAGGGACATAATCAACTGGATCATGTTGCTCAGAGCCCCATCCAACCAGACCTTGAATGTTTCCAGGGATGGGGCATCTATCACCTTTTTGGGCAACCTGTTCCAGTTGAACCAGAATGAAGGTTGCACCATCTTTATTGTGAAAAATGTATTCCTTATGTCCAATCTAAATGTACCCTTTTTTTAGTTTAAAACAATTGCCCTGTGTCCGATCATGTTTTTATGTATCCTATTATATTTTTATATTTCACGTTTTGAAAATAAATGAAGATAAAAAAAGAAGTCAAAGCCTGCCAGCTATTCACTATTAGATCTGATATTCAAGTTTTGTCCAGTCTTGTCATCCATCTGTATGCCAGTGGTAGAGCAAAGTAGCTGCCTTTGTCACAGACTGTTCCTCAGCCTCAAACGGTAGCCAAGTGATCCTGGGTTCTGGTTACATTTCTTCAGATAAGTATTGTTTGCAACCATTATTACCCATTATGACTTCATAGCTTTGTCCTAAATGACACGCAACTAGCCTATCCTTCCCATTCCAAAGCAAAAACACAGAAATTGCACACATCACGTAATCCTAGGAATAAAACCAGCTTCCCTGGTTTCCATTTGTAACATTTGAGAATAAATATATAAAACGTTAGCATTTGGCCAGTCTAGCTGATCAGTACTCTGGCCACTAGACAATGCACTTACTCCAGACCAAGATTAGGAACCAGAAACTCTGATATCTAATATTCCATTTATCTTTCATGAACAGCTGTAATTGGGACAGTGTGTATCAGGTTCTCTTCCAGGAGGTCATGCCCATATGGTTTACTCAGTACACCCAAGACTTCTCAGCACTGCAAGCAAAACCAAATTTTACTGTCCCAAGAAGAAGTACAAAATAAATTTTCCAAGACACGATGTCAGCATGATGCCTTCTTCCTACCTGCTTCTAGACGTATTTCCTGCAAAGAATATTTACATCACTGTAACTACTTCAGCATTTGTGTTTATGCTATTTGTAGCACTTAGAAAATAAACATCCCCCTCCCTATTCTATACATATACTAGAGCTTACAAGTCCAAAACTGGATATTTTACACACATTTTTACAACACTGTTCTCTCAACAAGGACTCTAAAAACCTGACTGATTTTCCCTACCTAAGGCAGCACGGTCAAAGAATCCAGTGTATTCACTAAAGTCTCCTTCCTATTCTACCTGTTCTCTATAGCAACCTATAGAGACTGCATGTATAGACCATGCAAACACTACTTGTGTAAGTGGATGCAGCTGTACAGTTCTGAGGTTGGCCCCATTATTATGTTGTACAGCAACTGCAGTATAACTAAGCTGTAATTTACATAAAGTATTATGGACCAGTTACATGTAACAAAACTTACTAGAGCTATTTATCAAAAATATACATGTATAAGGAAAATTCAAAGTTGATCTTTACTAACCAACTTTCCCAAGAATCTGGAATGTCACAACAGCCTCTGAAAAGCAGGATGGTGCCCCTTGCTTGGGGAACATGACATTATGCAGAACTTTCACATGCATGCAAATACAAGTACACTCAGACTGTGAAGTTAAGAGTAGGAGACATCCATGGTGGAGATAAATGGAATGGCAACTTCCCTCCAGGTGCTCTCCACCTCTTTGTCCTACAATTTCTAGTTTCACAGGCTGTGATGCCCTGTATTGACTTCAGAACATATAACAATTTTTGAAAACACTTTAGTAGGGTTTTTTTCCCATTGGGAAGCACGCCTACAAACTGAAATGAGAACGTCGTCATTACCACCATGGGCCCCATGCCTCACCCCACTTGTGCACAGAAGCTAGTGCTGCCAGGCCCCCATGGAACACGAAGGGCCACTTACAAGGGCGTCAGGTGCTTGTCCTTGTCATTGCCAACAAGCCCACAGAAACGGATTAATTTCCCTTCTGCTGTGCCAGCCACCTCCCTCCTCACCAGCCTAGCCGGGGCAGGCACCTGGCAAGGTCCTCTCTTCCCCCAGGCCTCTCCGCCCCAAGGGCAGGTCCTGGGGTGGCCGGCTGGACAAACAGGGGGCGGGAGCCGCCTGCACCTGTCTGGCACCCGAGGGAATGGCGGTGGTGCACAGAGGGTGCTCCTTCCCCCAGAGAGCCCCCGCGCCCTGAGTGAGCTGGGACGGGGCAGAGGAGAAGGCAGCCCAGCCTCTCCTTCCACCTGTGAGGGGGCACGGACGGCCGGCGCCAAGAGCGCGACTGCTTCCCTCACCCGCCGCGGAGGGCAACCGTCGCTGAGCGAGGAAGAAGGCAGTGGCACAAGCGCCCTTCCCACTGTCCCGCCCCTCCAGGCCCACAGTGGAACCTGGGCGGAGGCGGAGGGCAGGAGGAGCGGGGAAGCCACCACAGAGGGCGCGGGGCCGAGACAGGTGGGGACCTTCCCCCCACGTACCCCAGCCCGCCATCGCGGTCATCCCACCGCCATCGCGTTCCCCTACCTGCACCACGCGCGGTGCTGGGCAGCGGCGTTGGGAGATAGGGCGGGGGGAGAGCCCGGCCGGACCTTTAAACTCCCGGCGGCAGCAGGACTACGCTTCCCAGCGTGCCGCGGGGCTGCTGCCCGTTTTGTGGCGCAGGCGCGAGGGGGCGGTGTGACGAGCGTCGCAGCTGCCCTCAGTGCTTACCTCATAGAGGAGGCGTCACCGTCGCTGCCTCTCGCCCTGGGAGCGTGGCGGCTTGGGCTGTGCAGCGTCTGCGTGCGGCTCCGTCCCGCCTGAGCAGCCAGTCCTCCGCTTTGTCCCCGCCTGTGGAAGGAGGGGTCACCCCGGCTGTCTCGCGGAAGGTTTCCTCTCGCTTTCCTTTCCCTTCTGCCACACGCGTGACGCGCGGCTTCGTCGCCACTGGGGCCGCCTTTGTCAGGCTCCGGGCCCTGGGCTAGGCCCGCTCCTCCTCTCGGGAGCCATGTCCGAGCAGACGGGCTTGTCGCTGCCGCAGACCATGGACAGGTACGGGGAGGGCCCGGCGCTGGGGCACAGCGGGAAGGAGCCCCTGGGGTGGGCCTGTGATTCCCCTGCGTCTCCCGGCCTGCCCGCGCCTGTGGCGTGTTTCGGGCGGCGGGGAGAGCTGCGGTGAGCTGCTCCGGTGCGGGGCCCCCGTGGCCGTTGCTGGCGGCAGGGCCTGGGCCGGTGGCGGGGGTCGGGTTTCACTTTCTGGTTTCTGGAAAGTTTGGTGGTCCGGGCGAAGTCGTGCAAGGTCTGTCGTAAGTCAACGCAAGGTATGGCGGGCAGCAGCGCGGGGTGTGCGGGGGGTGAAGGGTCGCTCTGGTGGCGCTGGGGCGAGAGGAGGTGTGTCTGGGCTGACGAGGGCTCTGGGGAGAGCGGTGGAGGTCTGCAGAAGGCTGGCTGGTTTCTGCGGGTCTGGGAGGTACTGTAGGTATGGAAAGCATTGACATGCACTTAAAATAAGGCACCAGAACACGACCAAAGCTTGAACTGGCCTTGTGTGGTTTGTTGCTGGTTTTATAATATTTGTAGAAAGCCTACAATTGCTTTTTGGAATGTACAACCTAAAATCTACTTTGACTTAAGCGTAGGGGATGAAACATGTTTACTAACTCTTAAATTATTTTTATTGCACTTGTTTTCTCTTTATGCTTTTGTTTGAATTTTTGGTACTTTCACCCTGCTCTGCTGAAGGCTTAAGATCATTTTGAGTCATCCAGGAAGCCCTTAAGACCCGCCCATATAAACAAAAACAAATCAATAGCCTTTTATTGTAGGGCTTGTGATAGCCAGGTGTTTCAGAAGGTGGGGACCCAATAGGAATCGGGTTTTTGTTGATGAACCTGTCATGTTTTCGTCATAAGGAAACAGCAAAACACCTGGTGTTATTCTCCTTTCCAGGTGACCTCTAAGGAAAGAGGATTTAGCAAAATACAGGCTGTTATGAGGCAAGTGATGGAGATGTAAACTATGGTAGGCAGGGGCAGAACTTGTGCAGCCTGAAATGTGAGGATGAGAAGTTTCAGTTTGATGTAGAAAGAGGATAAAAGTGAGTTGGGCAGGGGAGGAGAGAAAATTGTCTGCGCTTTAGAAAAACTGAAGAAGTGACAGATAAAAATGGAGTGATCTAGGTTATAATTTAGAATAATGCCTGTCAAGGAAGCTTGCAGTTAGGAACCATCAGTGCATTTCCAAGAAGTAACAGGAAGGAGGTAGAATTTTAGAAATACTAAATACAGGGAAGTATTCAGTTTGATACGCTTCCTGTGAATGCAGGGAATAAATGGGAAGAAGTAAGGAAGACAAAAAGAATTGAGAGGAGGGTGATGGAACTATTGTGCAGGAAGGGAAAAAGAAGAGGAACGATCAGGAAGAGTGTTGCCGAATGAACTCCTCTGAAACTAAAAATAATACTAAAAAAATCTCTACCCTGAAGTTTGTAGTCCAATAATATATAATATTTTATGTTTTTGAGTTCTAGGAAACCATGATATTCTGAGTGGGTTCCCTACTGTCTATGGCTGGTATATCACACCATGAAGTTCTAATTCAGCCTTTTGGGAAATGGCTGTAAGGTGGTGTTCATAATCTGTGTTGTGAAGAGCTGTTAAATAAAACAGTTAATTAAAAAAGGGAAAATTAGTTAACTAGTGGCCAAACCAGTTTACTATTTGTCAGTTGTTATGTGTAACAGATATGTTGGGTTTGATGTACACTTAATATTCTTGTGTCCTTTCAGCTTCATGAAATTGTAATTTGTATTTCTGGCCCTTTTCAAAGACTTTTTCCAGTAAACTTGAAGTAGCAGAGTTGATATAATCTGAAACAATTGGAAGTGTCCCTGGCTTGCTTAATAACAAAGACAGTAGGGAAAAAGTTTTAAGTACCTAGGTAGTGTAGAAAGAGGTGTGAAGAGAGACTGCAGCTTTCATATAAGAATTTATTTGGCTCAGTAAAGGAAACTTTAGAAACAGTAGTGTGAGAAGTGGTAAGAAGGAGCCAAGTACTTAGGATGTGAATTTCATTCAGAGTGAAGTACAATACCAGTAGAAGGATTTTGGAGTAACCAAGACCTCAAAATGCAGTCAGTGTAAGTAATTTTTTGGTTACATATTGGATTTATAAACCAATGCTCCATTGGAAGAAACCAGTCTTCATTCATCTCTTATTTCTGAAGGTCATACATAACTGTTTTCATGTTGTATGTAGTGATAATCAAGATAAAACTTCAGTATTTCACATTAGAGGATGTAACCTGTGGCTTAATTATCTGTAGGGATTCTGATGCCTCTACTATCCTGTTATCTTTCTGGGTAAGAGGAATAAGTACGGATGTGAAAGCTTAAGAGTATTGTAACTTAACACAAAGCACATACTTCTAAATCAAATTCAGATCTCTTAGTGAAGGATGCAGAAAATAGCTTTTCAGTAAATAAGACTTTAATTTTATTCTAATAGCTAAGTAATTAGTAGGGGAAAAAAAGGGTTTTGTTTTCGTTTCCAATACCTAGGTGGTCACCTTGAGAGTGGTGATGTACTCTTGTACAGGAGTAAGGTGTTGCTGTAGACCTGAATGTATGCACTGCTTTGTATGGAAGTGTCAGCAAGTTATGGGAAGTTCTTTAATTACGTACTTGTGAGAGAGAACAGTTGTCTTTTTATCTTTATGACTTATAGGTTCTTTTTTTCCTTAATAAAGCAATTTGGATTTCTCTAGTATAAGGAGTGTCTTGATAGCATCTCAACATGCTTCCCTGGGATTGTTTTTTCTTTTTATTTATTTTGTGCTCCATCCTCCTTTATTTTCCCTGCATAATTTCAGTCTGGAAGCAAACCACACATTTGTAACAAAGGTGGTAAATAGTTGTTAAGGTGTAAGGATTTGGTTACTTGAAATTTCTAGTTAAGGATTTTTTACTTGCCTGAAGGATTGGCTACAGCATAAAATACACGAAGCATGAGAAGTAAACATGACTGAAGTGACACTACATTCTGGAGTTCTCTCATCTGCAGCATTTAGGAAACTAATCAAAATGCTTATCACGAGCCTTTCTGCCCTCAAAACTAGAATTTCTTTCACTGTTGTAATTTTTTTCTTCTAGATTGTGTTTAAAAAACAGGCCTAGATAATAGTCTTAAAATACCATCCTTTTTTTCCATACAGAATTCTTTGCAATCTGTAGTAAAGGGCCATATTCACAGACTAAGGTGTGCACTTGAAGGCAGTGATTAGTGGTCTGTCTAAATGGTGAGGTTTTACTATTTTTAGTCCCTTTATTCATGTCTTAAAGCACAAATTACAGAATGGTAGAAATTTCCATTAAAAAATGAAATTATGTGGCTGTGGTTTTAATATGCTCTTAATCAATGTAAAAATGTTTTCCAAGATTTAAATAAATAAAATTGACAGATTATGTGAAAATGTCGTGGAAATGACATCTGTTACTCTATTGAGTACACACAGCAAACTTTACATGAAAGTCAATTCTAGTGCATTTGTCACATCTTAACAGGCAGAGGCCATTTGAAATGCTCTACCTATTTTTCATGTGAAAGCATTTTTTAAGGAAATACCTAGAAATACTATATTCTGAATGGTATTAGGATGTTGAAACTTTACAATGAAATTCTTGTACCTAATATGCCCAGATGCAAGACTCTACACTTGCTCTTGTTAAATTGCTTGAGATTTTTCGCCGCCCAAATCTCCAGCCTGTCTAGGTCTCGCTGGATGGAAGCACAGCCTTCTGGCGTGTCAGCCACTCCTCCCAGTTTCGTATCATCAGCAAACTTGCTGAGGGTGCACTCTACTCCCTTNGCCAAGATAATGAACTTGGTCAGTCCTCCTTGTGTTTTCAAATATAGTTTTGAAAATATCACAAAAAGTCTTCGGTCTTTTATGGACTTTTAAAATGTTTCCTATTCAGTTAGGTCCTATAAATTTTCTGTGTCTCAGCACTGTTTGACAACATTTCTTCCGATTGAACCCTTCTAATTGTTTCTTCTAGCTGCCGTGTGTAGCACCTGTTATAACAACAGGTATTCTGGCTTCTTAATGCATTTTTTAAACATCTTCATTCTTCTGAGTAACTTTGAAGATAATATGTTGAACTTTCTGGCAGATTTTGGTGCTCTGTTTGATTAAAAACTTAGTCCTTTAAGTACTTGGTATTTTTCTTCAGTCATTTGCTTGTCAAATGCAACTTGTCTTCACCTCTCCTATTTTTTTATAGTTATTTTTAAGCAGAACCAATGTGTAAATCCAGTTTGGTTTTAAGTTATGTCTATAGTTACATCTTGTCAGTTAGCTATTTTATAGCTTTCTGTAATAGCTTACATGTTATTGCCAGGATATTGGTTGGCTGTTATCCTGTACTACTTAGCCTTCTCGCGGAACTCTTGACTGGGTCTCAACCAGAGTTACTGTTGGAATACATATGAGAAGACAAAACTAATAACTATCTTACTATGCAGTCTTTTCACTGTGTTGACTGAGAAGTCACTTTCTGAAATGATTTGAAAAATATTTATTAAACATGTCCTTGCCATAATGAAGTCAGTGGCAAGCCCATGTTGATAGAAAACTTAGTGTAAATATTTGGGTGATTAAAAAAATCTTTAATGTGGTCAAATTTTAAAAAAAATTGTTACTTTTTATTATAAATGTATCATCAGATGGTCTCTGATTTTGTGAAGATAATGTGGTCAATCTGCTGTCTTCAAAAAACCCAAATGCTTAAACACACACTTTTTCCTAGCTGTGTCATTGCCTATATCTACTGTAATGTAAGCCATAATAGTAAAATGCACTCGTATTTTTAAGCTTTATTTTATTTACTTCAGTTAGATTATGTGTGGATTGCTCTTGCAATTGGTTACACTAAGGGTTCAGAATGCTGTGTTTTTGTTTTTTGTGTGTCTGTTGGGTTGTTTGGTGTTTTTATTTTATAGCGTGTTCTGTGGTAGTGATTTGCGGTACTCCTTATGCTGTCTAAGTTAAAGGCAACTCCTGCTCCCCTCCTTTCCATAAATTTGTCATCTGGATGCAACATGGTTGTCTTCTGTTTTTTCAGTATTTAAAGATGTTAGTGATAAATAATCTGTTGAAGACTTGTGCAGGTACATGCTGATGAATCAGTATAGTGGTAATTTTATCATGGTTTAACTTTTGAATTAGCATGCTTTATTTTCTGAATAGATAGTAGTTGCTTCAGATGTGGTCGATACGCAGCCTTGACAGAAACTAGATCAACGTCACATGACTGTTTTGTCCCCTACTCTTGCCATTCCTTATTTAAGGGAGACAATATAGCTGAAATTGCAGGTAGACTTTAAAAGCAATTACAAGATGAAATGCAGAATTGTTGGCTTAAGAAATTACTTATAGTATGAAGAGAGGAATACTGTTGCAACTGAATTTTCTCTCTGCAAGAGCACTGACTTGTCAGAAAAATGCTAACAATTGAGGTTCAGAAGTTGCAAAATAGCAAATTCATGGGTTTTCTATTTCAGTTTTCTGAACTGTCATCTGATTTCACAGTAACTTTTTTTTCTTTAAACAAAAAAGCACACACAATGGTTTTGTACATCATTTTCATTCCAGTTAGCATGTGTGGTGGTGGTCGTGTTGGTATGAATCTCTTCTTCCCCTCTTTGAAAGTGTGGACACTGATTTAGGTTTATTTGGACAATTAACTGTTGATACTTTAGTAACCAAACACACAGGTTTTGAATAAGACTGTAGTGGTGCAACCTAGGCAATGTAATGAGTGCAATGTGGTCCTTGGTTTAAGACCTTTATTATGAATTCCTTAAACTTGCACTGAATCTTGTGTTTTGTGAATAATCTCAGTGACTAAAGTTGACACAGTAAATCTTTGTAGGAGTGGAGTTTAACCAGATAAGATATACAGAGTAATAAATAAACCACTTTACAGCATTTATGTAGTATTTTTACTTTTCACGAACTATATAGTGTCTCTGCAGTTATTCAGTCTGTTTGTTTTACTTGTGCTGATTAAGCATGCCACTCTTCATTGCCGTGCCTAAAGGAATAATTTTCTTTCTGCATAACACAGTTAAACTCTTTTTTTTTTTTTTTT
>VZTO01028276.1:11350-23553 GCA_013400615.1 Syrrhaptes paradoxus
ACTTAAAAAGAAGAGTGCAAGAACAAAGAATGGGCTGTGCTTGGTTAATCCCTACCAGAAAGGAAACAAGGTGTTCTTTCCTATCTTGACCCCAACTAATTGGTAGCTGATGTTGATATAGGAAGGAACAAAGGAAAAATCTGTGTGTTTTAGAGTGAGTTTGGAGAATGAAAGTTTGAAACAGTAGTAACTTTCTAATAGCTTGAGTTTTTCATTATTGCTTCATCCCAGGTACATCCCATGATGAAGGTTCTGCATAGATTGAGTTCTTCGTGTGTTTTATCAGTCAAGATGATTAGTAAATGCTTATTGCAGACCTGCAGAATGCCTTTTGCCAATTTTAGTATGAAAGTGTCAGCATATTATTTATTAACTATGTTAACCTTTTGGCTGTCATTTTATGGCATTATGTTTCCATCTTTGACATCTGCTTTGATATGTTCAGGAAAAAACATACATGTTTTAATTGCTGCTTAACTGTTAACTTCTACCTGTAGAGAGAAGGTGATTATTCTTCCTGTTTAAGTGTGGGGAAACTCCTGAGAGTTTTTGTTACTAAAAAATCTCGGTATTCCATGTATTATCAAGGCATTCAAATAATATTTCATACATTGTATCTACTTAATATAAAAAAAACTATAAAAAAACCTTTTTACTGATATCTTCTACATTAAAGTGCTCAGACTTCTCTAATAGTGCTGAACTGTGATTGTTTCCTCTGCCATGCAGTCTTACAGTGTTTGCTGAAAAAACTTGGCAATTAATACAAATATATTGAATAAAGATCTTAATATTTATCATAATATACAGAGAAAGATCAATTAAAAGGCTCAGGTGTTAATTTTGAAACATCTTTTTAAGTAATACTGAAAGTGGTAATTAATATTACAGCTGTTCAGGACTTGCTTGCTTGGTCCTTCTGATATCTTAACCTGCTTATGGTCTTACTGTACTGCAGAGTGGATGGGAAGTTCCTTGTGTGAAAGTGATGAGAGCTTTTTGATGCATCTTACTTTCTTCCTCTCAGCAAGAGACTGAGTTGGGTGCTAGTGTGTTATAGGATATAATACCTATCTTTATCAAAAGAGTGCATGACTTGCTTATTTTGTACTGGCACTTGTCATTTACCACGACTAGCAAATCCATTTTCAGTGCAGAAGAATGAAAAGACCCAATCTGAAGAGTTTCTTTTAATCAAACTGCTTCTGGTTAATGTTTCTAAATTAAACTTTTATTAAGATTATGCAAGATAGTCAAGGGGCTGAAGCATATGACTTATTAGAAAAAGCTAGAGGGACATGAGCCTGCTTAGCCTGAAGAAGACATGGCTTGAGGAGACCTAATAACCTTCTTATACCTACTGAGGAGGTTGTTGAGAAGACAGTCTGGCTCTGTTTGGAGGTTCCTGGCAGGCTGATGAGAAACTATGACTCTAAGTTTGAACAGTGAAGGTTTCAGCATGTGGGAATGGGGAGCAATGCAGTCAAGCTTTGGAACAGGTTGCTCTGGGCAGCTGTGGATCTCTGTCCCTGGGGCTTTTCAAGACCCAGATAGAGAAAGTCTGACAATCTGATCTGAATTCAGTGTTGCTTCTGCCTTGGGCAGGAGGTTTGACTAGAGACCTCCTGTGGTCCCTTCCAGTGCAAATAATTCAATGGTACCGAGTCTAGATGCAACCCCAATTTAAACAGGGAGGCAACACAGTATTAGGGCTCTATTTGTAGTGCATGACACGAGCATACTATGCAGGAGGTGCCAGTACAAAAGGTACAGTGCACTAATACTTCTGGCAAATCTGCACTTAGCCTTTTTTAGCATCTGCTCTGAAGTGTGTACCTTGAAGTTAAGATGACTTCTTGTCTAGTTGGACTAGAACCTTGAGTTTTTACTTTTCTCTAACATTTTTTTTTGTTCTTCTATTATTTTAATGTTAATATGGGTGCTTTTTGTTGGTAGCTTTCTACCATTCAGTGAAAGTGCTTAGGCTCAAGATTTTAGTGACAGTGATTCTGGGGAAAGGATTATACACCTCCTGCCTAATGCTAATATAGGATAAGAAAAATTCCAATCAACATTTCCAGTTTTCACTGAAGCTGTATTAAATCTGGGACTAGCTGTTCATTTGTTTACAGTTTTACATCCTAATTATCTTCACTCATTTACTTGAAAATTAAACTGGTCTGTTACGTAACCGTTTCCCCATAATAAGAACATACCAGTTGATTTAAGGGCCAACCATGGAATCTTGGTATATGCTTATGTTTGGAAACAGCTCTCACAGGAAACAAAAGTTTTGGATAAGTGTAGTTAGCATTCCTAGGCTTTTAGGTGATTAATGGCTAATAAAGCAGTATGAACTATTCATTGTTCTCAGTTTACAGATCTGTGTCTGTTTCTCCCTTTGGTCATGCGTTTTCTTCTTCAAGGTGTACATATTAAAAGAAAGTGTTAACACGGGGTGAAGGTAGTGAATAATAGAGTTATTATGGACAAGAGGGGCTGGCATTCAGTAATTTTTTTTAAGCCATTTTAATATAGTAGTTATTTCTTCAAGATCTTTATAGAAAAATATTAGGCTCTTTATTTTAAAGCTTTCTCATCTGTCTTCATTTGTTTCTCCTGTTATAAATGCCTTCTCTTGAGATCTGAGTACTTTTGTTTAGAAGTGGCTATTTCATATTGGACTAAAATGTGCCAACATAAGTTAGGCTTCTGTGAAGGATATAATTACAGAAGGCTATGTGCAGAGTGCTTGTGACTGTTGTACTGGTGAGTCATGCAGTCAATACTACTGAGTGCTGAGGAGAGTTACTTAATGTTATGATTGGACACCTTGGAGTTTTATTCACATTTATTCGGAGTAAAGACATTTCCAAATGTTCAATGTCTGACACCTTTGAGTGGTTGTTTTTGTTACTCTTGAGGTATTAATGTCTCAATATCTTTTCTTGGCATTTAAAACTTTTTGGTAACTTTTAGGTCTCAAGTTTTTCAGTTTTTATTATGTATATTAGGATATAAGATGACTGACTTAAGTAGAGCTTTTTGGTTTGCTCTCTTACACCGAAATTCTCTAATAAAAATAGAATTTATAAACTGAGAATAACTTGAGTAGTGCCTGTTATATAAAACTCTTGAGTTCAAACCAATTTGCTTGCTTTGGAGTCCTCCTGCCAATTTTCACAGCTTTAGGATTATGCTTCCGATTTTTCTCTTTTTTTGGGGGGGGGCGGAGAACATAACCAAAAAATTGCTTACCCTGTATGGTCATTTTAACCATGAAACTCTGTAGGCACACATACAAAAATTCAGAGAATAATAGAATTGTTTGGGTTGGAAAGGACCTTAAAGATCATCAAGTTCCAACCCCCCTGCCATGGGCAGGGACACCCTCCACTAGACCAGGTTGCTCAAAGCCTCTTCCAGCCTGGCCTTGAACACCTCCAGGGATGGGGCATCCACAGCTTCTCTGGGCAACCTGTTCCAGTGTCTCACCACCCTCACAGTGAAAAATTTCTTCCTAATGTCTAGTCTAAATTTACCCTCTTTCAGTTTATACCCATTACCCCTTGTGCTATCACTACCCCCCTGATAAAGAGTGCCTCCCCATCTCTCCTGTAGACCCCCTTCAGGTACTGGTAGGCTGAACTTTTATTTAACAATTACCTTGCCTAAGAATGGAATGTAAAGCAAATTTGGTTTCCAACAGATTAGGTCTGTGCTAATGTGTTTACTTTTGTCACTAAAGATGTGCTTAAAGATTAATTTGTATTTTTACATTACCTGTGTGATACTGGAAAATTTTTGCAAGAGACTGAGCTTGCGTAATGCAGAATCTGTGAATGGAATGTAACTTCATGTTTCATGTCTGTTATCTTTTGCTTGTCACAACAACAGTTTAATGTCAAGACAATTCCAGTTTTAGACATGTCAAAGTTGGTCTATTCTGTATGTATGTCACTCCTGATATTTGTAACATCTGTCATCTATTCTGTACACATACCACAAATACCAGTATTGGTATTTTAGTGATGCGACAATCTTCTCCTTTCCCCCAGTGCAACTTAACACTGTTTAATGCTAGTTGAATAAAACTATGTATGTTTTTTTAAATCTATTTTTATTTAAGAAATTTTTCACTATGAGGGTGGTGAGACACTGGAACAGGTTGCCCAGAGAAGCTGTGGATGCCCCATCCCTGGAGGTGTTCAAGGCCAGGCTGGATGAGGCTTTGAGCAACCTGGTCTAGTGGAGGGTGTCCCTGCCCATGGCAGGGGGGTTGGAACTTGATGATCTTTAAGGTCCTTTCCAACCCAAACCATTCTATGATTCTATGATCTTCTTTTTGAGACTGGGAATTGTATTTAACACTCCAGTTTAAAACAGCAGATTAAAAACAGCTTGATACCAATCTTTGAAAACACAGATATGGTCAGTGCTTGATTAAGGAAGCTAATAAGTAAATGTTAACCTTCTGTTATGGAAAAGTAAATCCTTCAGGAGATATGAAGGACTAATGCTTGTTATCCCTTCTCAGAACTTGAAGGAATAAAGGTTGAAGTTAAATTCCTTTGAGTCGACCAAACACTTGCTCTAACCTGCATCTTGGTCAATAGAGGGGGAAAATGGATATAGTTACTGCTCATCGAGTGGTGCAGCTGGTTAGAGAATTGCAATAAAGCAATGAAGCAGTTGTGCAGTGATTCCTAACCTTGGTCCATAGGCAGCACTTTCAAGTAAGCAGTATGCTGTAAACAGAATTGTGTTAATGTCAAGGTTAGCTTCAATGCTAATATTTTCAAATTCTTCAATAATGCTAGGAACTTGTTTTCTGGAAATGACTGGGGAATCTTTTGTATATGTAATTAAGCTATAGCAGTACCTTAGAGCGTTGTAGTGTCTTTTTACTAAAACAAGGTTCTGTGTTCTAGAGCTACAGATAATTTTCTGCTGCCTGTGTTGGTATTTTTCACACAAACCTTCCCCTGTCTGCTATTTAACTGTAGTCATTTATCATTAGCAAGTTGGAGAGCCAAGTGAGTAATTTCCCATGCACTGTTCTTGATTAAATGTTTGTGGGGTTTTTTTTTTCACCAGCATTTTGTATGCATTGGTTTAAGTGTCACTGTCTAACTGGAGAGATTATTGACTGAGCCAAAACAATGATGCAAGTAGTCTTTTTTATTCTCAAAACCAGTAGAATAGAGGTCATGACGACTGCAATCAAGGGTAAAGTTGAAGATACCTTTTCCAGGAGGCCTCAAAGGATTGAAGTTACAGATACATGGTTACTTGTTTGTTATACTTTTGTTGTCTGGCAGATAAATCTGATGTACTGGAAACCATGGAGGCAGTCAAAACCCAAAGTTTAGCACATGGTAAAATGTGTAATATCCCTAGGGAGTGAGGACTTGAGCATGCTATCAGATTTTCTTTCTTCAGCCAGGGTGAATATTAGTATATGAATTCTGCCTGATTGAGCCTCTTACTGCTTTAGTTACACATTGACCGTCTGCTTTTCAGTTAGACAGGGAGTGAAGCTAAGACTTAAGAAATTTCTTCTGGTTTCCCTTTCATCAGGAGAAGCTTTAAGACATACTGCTATACAAATTTCTGAATATTACAGGCCATTAATACATAATGAAGTTGTTTAATGGAACATTCAAGGAAGTAACATTAGCCTCTAAACCATAATTTGCTAGTTGCTTGATATCTGTTACTTTCTGTTTGGGATTATTGACAGCTTTGCCAAACAATGCTTAAGAAGATGTTTCCCATGTATTGTATGTTAGCTGCATTATTAAAAAAATACATGAAATGTTTAAGGCATTACCATAATGCTATTTGTATTCTTCAGTGTTTGCTATGTACGTATGTATTTGACTTAATGTTCAGCTTTTCAAATGGTGTTGTTCAAGGAATATTTCAGTTTTGGAAGTAAATTGTTTTGTGTGTGTATGGAGTTCTTTGTTTTGGTTTTGTTGTTTGGGTATTTTCCACTCGGTTTTAGTCACTTCCATTTTTCTTCCTACACTCGCCGGTAGGGATCAGTGTTACAGCCCCCTAGCGGGCATTCAGTAGCTTAAATTGTTAAGAGTTGTATGCCAAGCTGCTAATATGTAATAATAAGTTTATTTAGTAAAACATGTAATGTTTTAGTAATAAGGTGGTTATTATATGAGTAATAGTTTTACCTGATTTGTCCTCTAGTTTTTAGAAGGGCCTGTTTTCCCTCCCTCCCTTAAGAAATAAAACAAAAGTTTGTAACTGCAAAGTTCTTTGTATGTTTAGAGCCTCACAGCAGGGCCACTGAGCCTTGGTGACTTATCAGTTTCCTTTTGAAAAAGTGAGAGCATGGTAATATTAAACAAAGCCTTAAAGAGAACAGAATTTTGGACTGGTTGAAGAAGTTTAATTTGTCCAGAATGAAAGGTAGTTTTTTTTTTTACTGTTAGTCTAGGGTTGTCTTTGACAAACTACAGACTAAAACCCCATGAGATAGCTACATCTGCGGGGGGATTTCTTATTCTAAGTTGGGTGGAAGTGAAGACCATAAAAGCCCTGTAAGGCACGTTTCAAGCACAATAGGTGGTGGCTAGCAGTCAAAGGTTTAATTTTAACTGCAAGCTAGAAAGTTGCCAGCAGGATTCTGTGAACTGTGCTTTACTCATATCTCTGCCTTTTTATAGTGCACTTAACTCAAGTGTAAAATATTTCTCCTGAATTTGAGCTATAGTTGAGAATATATAAATGGGTTTAAGCTGAACTTCTGGTAATCACTATATCTTTCTGATAAACTTTCTAGTTAATTATTCTGTGTTTTGTTTTTGTGTATTTGATGGTTTATTGGCTTTCTGTCATCTATATGCTTTTAATAAAAGCTTTTAAAATCTAGTTTAAACAATGGTATCCTGTGATTAGAGGAAGTCAAACCTATGTATGGATACAGCTTATGTGGCCATATGTTCACACCAACGTTAGCTTGATACTCTTTATTTAACCTTTCCCTCTGTTTTTAATGAAAGCACTACTTTTGTAGTAAAGACTAGTTATGATTGTTTCTGGAGTCTCATCAGCTTCTCCTTTACTCAGCATTACACTTTATCCTTGATGATTAGGCAGCGCAGGATTGGGTATTAGGTCAGATGACTTTCAGGAACTTCATTTTAAGATTTTAGACTTTGTTCCCAGGTGACAGCATGTTTTCTACTTGAAGAATCCAGGTTGGCATATGACTTCTGCAGAAGTCATGATGAAGCATTTAAGACTACTATTTTGGTACTGGCATCTCTGTTCCTCACTCTGTGTTTGTACTTGGTTTTTTTCCCCCCTCTAGGACAGTGTAAGGATTTTTTGAGTTTGATAGGCAATATTTGGGTTGAAGATAAAACTATTTCCTGCAGTGTTTGATGGCCAAGAAAATATTGGGGAAAGAATGGTGCTCCATCTGTAATCCTGTTGCAGTCTTTCTCTGTGAACTAACTTCCACCATTGTGATTGATAGGTCTGTATGAATCTGCTGTTGCGTGATTCTTTAAGCTTTGCAGCTGAGTTAATCTCTTACAGCACTTAAGCTCCTCTGTAAAGCATGACATTGGGTTAAGTGCTATTCTCTCTTCGTAGCCTTTATCAGGGATAGGTAGGGTAGGCTTGTGTTCTGTTGTGACCAGGGTGCGGCCCTCTAGCACAAAAATCTTGTTTCTGCTGGTTCCTTCAAACTCAGGAAGATGAAGTGTTTAGCAGTAGCCTTTGCAATGTGTTGTTTCGCTTGCTTTTTGAGAGAACAGTTTGCTGTTCCCCTACTAAAAGTCTAGCGAGCTCCAAAGTAGCCTGCCTGTGTTGTATGCTGCTAGGTAGCTCCCTTGATTTTTCTGACAAACTAGTCTTCCCACTTAAACACGATCTTATATAGCATTTAGAGCATAGTTGGCAGATTGAGTGGAAGCTTTTCACTGTTCTTCATCAAAGATATTTTATCTGTCAGTATAGACTATGCATACAATTTTTTATAGAAGCTCATGAAAAATTGCCTCTTCCAAACAGCAGATTTGTGGGTCATCCTTTGGAACAGTGCCTTTTTATGGCCAGTTATTGGAGTGTTTTCAGTCATGTATTCCAAGATTCGTTTTTACCCCTCATTGCATTACTTCTCTGTGCTGTCATTGCTATCAGTTATGTTTCAGCCTGTTCATTTTTTTCCTTTTGGATGTGAAATTCAATTGCAATAAGCTGCTCAGTCACTGACTGCTTAGCAGAACAAGGATGCTTTACTCCGAGAGCAAGATATCAGTAAATTCCTCTTGCTTTAAGGGAAAGCTTTGTGTTTTATGTATCGGAGAAATGCAGAAAAGTTTGAAGAGATTTCTTATCTTATATGAAGGATCTGTAATGAGAGAGAAATCCAAGACTCCTTGCATTCTCTCTTGCAGTATTGAATATTTGAAACCAGCCAATAAAGCAGCTATACTGTCCCAGTCTCACAAGTCATCTGCCATTAAATGTGGTGGACGCAAGGATATCTGCTGGGCTTATGTGGTATTAAAGACTTTTTGCAAACTTTTTACTAGTATATATATAATTAACATATTGCTTTTAAATTACTTTTTTATATACAGTCATGTCTGCTTGAAAACAGAGCTACATTATGATGCTTTTAAATTACTTTTTATATATACAGTCATGTCTGCTTGAAAACAGCTGCATCGTGATGAATTCGGCTCCCACAGTCCAAGGCAGATTTGATTTAAATACCGTGAATTAGATCCTGTCCACTTCCATCTAAGACTGATTTGTGAAAAAAGTAACCTTTAGAAGGAGTATTACTCAATGTGAAGGAAAGCAGTCTGCCTCTAGGTATGTCTGTTGGTGCTGGAGGATCTTACTGGTGTGTTGGAGCTCTAACTCCAACCAAGTACAGGAGAAAGTGCCTTCCTTACAGATTAGCAATTTGTGGTTTGGAGAAACCGGTTTTTTAAGCGGGACTTGGGTTTCTAGATTAGTCTTAACATTTGGAGTGTAGGATCTCCAGTCTTTAATATAACTTTCCCTCCATCTACTTTGCTCTTAACATATGCAATGTTTGTCTTCTCTAGAGAAAACAATAGATGCAATAAATGAGTTATTCTCGGAGTCAGAATAGAATTTTTGAGATCAAAGAGCTTTAGATGCTGGGGAGCTGAATCTAAAAGGCATTTGTAACCCTATATTGAAAGCTGAATTAACAATATTGGCATGGTTTTTTGTGTATGTTTTGTTTTGATTTTTTTTTAAGCCAAAGAAGTGTGGAAAAATACATTAGTGTTATTGATTTGGCTCTGCAGAAAGTCATCAAGGAAAAAGGCTTGAGTTTCTATCAGAAACAATGCTTTGTTCCACTTTGTCAGCCTTTTCTATTTCAGGTTATCCGAGTAGCAGCCTAATTTAGTGGTAAGAATCAAGGTCATATTTTATTCAGTACAAGAAAATGGAAAATCTGGCAAGAGCCAAGATACTTGTTTTGAAATGGTTTTATTTAGCCCTTTCTGCTACAGCAGAAAGAGATAAAGCTGATGACAGAATACAAGGAATTTACTGTTCATTATTCATGGCCTGCTAGAGGTTTAATACTGTAAAGGATTTTGTTATTCTTTTCATGGGTCTTTCAGGCTTTTGGACATGATTGACAAGAAATTGGATTAAGCAATTAAAGAAAAGATGCATATTTTGCTTAACTTATTAACCTTAACAGAAGACTGGAATGGAATTTAATCTACAGAGTATTCACAGACAAATTTACTAGTTAAAATTGCAGTGTAACAAAATTATGTTCATCTTAAATTTGTCATTATTTGAATAAACTTTAGACTCCTGTAGTGTGGTGGCATCTGACCTTACTGGCACCCACAGACCTAGCCATCTCTGTTGCAAAGCCTTTAGTTTAAAAATAAAAATAAAAATCTGTTACAAACTTAGAGCAGTTATAGACCTACATAGGATGTGGAATGAATGAGTGAATGTTTACCTTTTAATGCAGCAAAAACTGTTGAAGAAGAACAATTATCAGTGGTTAAAACAGATTGGGGAGGTTTGTTTTTGTTTTACAAGTGACATGCTAGGGAGGAAACAGTGACCTTTTAAAAGAATTACTGTATTTTTGTTGCTTTAAAAATGGCTCTAGTAAGACTGGCCCTTGCTGTGCGTATTTCCCTTCTAAATTTTGTCTAATGAGCATTAGTTACAAATGTTGTTTGGTTTTGGTTTTTTTTTTTGGAAGGGGTGTAGATGAAAGACTTTCAGCGTGTATATGCTCGTGTAATTTTGTCAAGTTTTTCTGACAACTATTTAGCACAGTTTTCCATAAGAGAATATGATAATCTGGCAAAATTACTAGAGTTGGAGGGGACTTCTAAACTGTAATTTCTCCTCCTAGATGCTAAAAAGGTTAGAGATAGGGTGCAGAAAGGGCACAGGGAAACAAAAAAATAGGAGGAGGAGGGGGAATAAAGGTAACAAGCACTTGAAAAGCTGAAACAAGGAAAAAAATTGATTGAAGAGTCTAAAAGGCTAGGAGAAAGGTGTTTTGTGGTTTTTTTTTGTTTTTTTTTTTACTGATGACAAATGCTAGAGGAGGGAGAGAAAAAGCATCATGAACCACTGCATAATGTCATCTGGAAACTGTTGCAATTCTTGAATCTTAACATTATTTTGTTTAGTAGTGCCACAGCATTTCTCAGCTTCTTACTATCTCAATTACTGTCTGTTAGTGAAAGTTTTACTGTTTCATCTTAATGATGTTACTCAGTTTGTTCAGACAACAAAACTTCAGCATCAAAGCAGTGCTGCAAAACTTCAGTTTGTGCATAATGTCTAATGAGGTTGTATCTTGATAGTTGAATTATAGGGATGCTGTTGCTGTATGCTTTTATAAAGGTTTAACTATGATTGCAATGGATTGTGTAAAATATTTATTTAAAAAATATAATGAGCCAGATTATATTTGTAATAAGATCCTTATTTTGTTAGATTCTGGTTTATTATCTAAACTTTAATATGGGAATTAGCAAATTATTTCACAGCAAAACTAAATTGTTGTGTCAACATATCTGATATTTTCCTAGTTTAGTTCCATATTTTACTTCCTTTTGCAAGTGAAAAGGTGTCCAAAGGTCTGGCCTAATAATCAGGTCAGATACGTGGGAATTACTAGGATATGTGATCTATTCAGGTCACAGAGCCTGTCAGTCTTGTGTTTTCTCCTTATAGAATTAATTTCAATTTTATATATGCAGATAATTCTTCAGAGCAGAAATTTCTTCCTCTACTAGTACAATAGTATTCTTGAAGTACTTTGTAATGTGATTTGTATTATACAAAATTGATTTATCTGAATGAAGAACTTTCTCTTTTCAAAGAGCGGGAATGAATTGAATATATTTATTTACTGTTTGATTTGTGATACATTGTCTCATTTGTGGTGTTTTGTCATTTAAGTGGGTTGGACTTAGTTTCCCAAGTAACAGACTGTTGTATTGATCTTTTTAATTTTAAAAATTTACCAAAATGTCTGCTGTAGGAGGAGATGATAATACATTCAAAAATATTAATTTTTTTGTATGTTGAATTATTCAGAGGTTGAACTACATTCTCAATGCTTTTTACTTTATAAACTATCTAAAATTTAACTTGTCATTCAGAATGTATTAAAAGCAGTTCTTTAGCTGTCTGTAATATTGTGTTAATACCAGAACAAGACAGTGGTACAAAATGCTTAGACTGGTGATTAAGAATGACACAACAAGCATCTCGATTCACATTTTCTAAAACTACATGCTTTCACATCTAAAAGTTTATTTTGAGTATGCAAAAGTAGCAAAAAATATCATCTTTTTTCCTTCCTGTAATTACAGAAGCTGCTGGGTTTGTTTTGCTACTGATGAGGATGATCGGACAGCAGAGTGGGTGAGACCTTGCAGGTGCAGGGGCTCTACGAAATGGGTTCATCAGACTTGTCTACAGCGCTGGGTGGATGAAAAGCAAAGAGGAAACAGTACTGCTAGAGTTGCTTGTCCTCAGTGCAATGCAGAATATTTAATAGTATTTCCAAAGCTAGGTAAGATACATATCATTTACATTTTAAACATAATATAATGGGTTGTTTCTTTATAGTGTTCCTGTTTTTTTTTTTTTTTTTTTTTTTTTTTTTTTTTTTATTTTTTTTTTTTTTT
>VZTO01028280.1:4249-18061 GCA_013400615.1 Syrrhaptes paradoxus
TCATCAGCAAACTTACTGAGGGAGCACTCAATCGCCTCATCCAGGTCATTGATAAAGATGTTAAACAGGACAGGCCCCAAAACCAATCCCTGGGGAACACCACTGGTGACCGATCTCCATCTGGACTTAACTCCATTCACCACGACTCTCTGGGCTCGGCCGTCCAACCATTTTTTTATCCAGCAAAGGGTGTTCCTGTCTAAGCCATGATCCACTAACTTTTCTAGGAGAATGCTGTGGGACACGGTGACGAAGGCCTTGCTAAAGTCCAAGTAGATGGCCGTGGATGTCATCTACCTGGACTTTAGCAAGGCCTTTGACACCATGTCCCACAGCATTCTCCCCTGCCCCCTGAGCTGCCCTTTCTCCAGGTTGAACAGTCCCATCTCTCAGCCTCTCTTCATTATGAAAGATGCTCCAGTCCCTTAGTCATCTTTGTGGCCCTTTGCTGGATTCACTCCAGTATGTCCGTGTTTCTCTCTTGCCCAGCACAGAAACCATCACTCCAGCTAGACCTCAGTAGGAAGGACATCCTTCTTCCATCTGTTGGCAGCACTGCCAGTGCAGTCCAGGACGGTGTTGGCCTTCTTTGCCTTGAGAGTGCATTGCTGTCTCATGATCAGCTGCTTGTCCACCAGGTCCTTCTCCATAGTGGTCCTTTTTAGCTGATCAGTCCCGGTGTGTCCTGGTACATGGGATCATTGCTTTTCAGATGGAGGACTGAGCATTTCCCTTTGTTGAACTTGTAGAGATTCTTCTCTGCCCAGTTTCCCAGCTTGATGAGGTCCATTTGAATGACAGCACAACCATTTGGTTTATCAGCCACTCCTTGTAGTTTGTATCACCTGCAAACTTGCTGAGGGGGCACTCTGTCCCTGTGCACAGGTCAGTAATAAAGATATTAGTCTTGGCCAAAGTATCAACCCCTGGAGTAGACCACGAGCAACGGGCTACCAGTGGTGCCACTGATCACCACTCTCTGAGCCAGTTTTCAGTCCACCCACACCGTTGGACAGGGTTTATGTGTAAAACGATTTAAGTGTTGTCACGTTTGATTGGTTTTTATAAGAAAAGGGGTTTCTGTATGTTTTCATGTTGTAGTAATTGAATGCCAATTTATTCAAGTTTTACCAACGGATGCTATCTTCAGAAATTTACAGTGAAAGCTTGTTTCTTTTTGATAGTAAGATAACTTTCTTAATATGTTTATGTAATCACAGAGAACAGCAAGCATTGTCTGACTCAAGGTGTGCTGTCTCATTGCATGTAACACTATTCTTCTGTCATTTTTCTACTAATTTTTAAGTCCAGAGTCAACTTATTTTTTGGAACGTCTTTACTGTGAACATACTGTTACCATATTATGACATAATCATAACCAAGAGGAAACACTAATTAGTAAATCCACTGATACAGAAAGGATGTATTTTAGATTAGGAAAGAATTTTAAAAATGAGAACCACACAATAGTTTTGTGTGCACCTCTGCTATGTCTGGAAAAGGCCATAAGATCATTCCTGACATGTTTCATTGCTGGCAGAATTTTACATGTGGCCATGTAGAAACCTGTCAGTGTTTTTGAGTGATAGGATAAATGTGACATTGCATAACAGCCTCTTCAGAAAGTCTGTCTGAGGGTTTGTGATAATGCTTCATACTGAAGTTTGGGCATTTTCACATTGTACAGTTGATTTTTATGGCCAGTGTCCTTTGGGCCAGGGGTCTCTCATCCTAGTCCGCTACTGAATCAGTGACCTTGTCATTGAGGTGAGGAAGGCAGTCTCTCCTCCTTGTGTCTGCCATTCCAGCTCTGAAATTGGAGCTGACTGCTATGGGCAGTGCTTCCAGACTTCATGAGTGTTTGTTAAACCACTGTGAGGTCATGAGAAGGAAGGTGCTATACAGTGTTTAGTTATTCTATTTATGAAAATGTTTGTGGCAGAGGATTTTTTAACTTTTTCTGAGTAATATTTCCTAGCTAATCCTTGCTTTACCCTTTCTTCTCCCTCCTTCAGCTCATTTCCCCCACCCCAAAAAGAGCAGAGCTTGAAATATGAAGCTAAAAATTATGCTGACTTTTCTCAAAAAAACCCAAAACAACCCCAAAAGTGAACCCACACCACCCAGTTTTTCATTATAGCATCCCTCTTCTTGGTTGTCGCAAAACCTATTTACTGCAAGAATATTGATAATTCACAGGTACTTTTCTTCTTGGAACAGATTAACATATTTATTAATCTGATTCTACTAGGATGTGCATGCTGCATTGCTCCGGCTTATTTACACTGTGGTGGTGGTGGTGGCAGTCTTTCATTCTGAGTTGTGCAGTGTAGATTGGTTATAAGCATAAAAGAAAATGAAATTGCTTTAGGAGTAAACTTTATTTGGGAAAGAAATTTGCTCTAGTTACATGAGTGGTAGTAGAAGATGAAGTTGAGCAGAAAGTTTCTTCAGAAAACAAAAGGAGGATGTACCTCAAATATTACCTTACTCTTTTTTTCCTTTTTTAAAAAAGTATACATTTTGTTGGTTAAATGTAGACTGTAAGTAGTGGACCCTTATTTATCCCTGAATTATTTTAACTTTAGGCTTCCTGGGTTATGATCTTTGTTTGCAGTGTCAAGTCTGTGATGAGAAGTCAAAGATACTTAAAATATCTTAGCCAAGAAAATGAACTACTAGCGCAGCACCACAGTTATGTAGTACCTGGTTTACCTGATGAACTATTACAATTATAACAGTCTGAAAATTCTTACTTGGTCACTTTGGTTAATACAGGATAGTACTGGAATGAAGTTGTGGAAGAAACGGTGGTTTGTGCTCTCAGATCTGTGTCTCTTCTATTATAGAGGTAAGTTCTGCTCAGGAGAGCTTCATTTGCGGATTTTACTGGAAGCAGATAAATGTCGACACACCACTCAAATGCAAGAAATAAGAAGCTGCTACTTAACTTAGTGGATTAAAATAGTTGTATAGCTGTCAGTATCCAGGCCTTCTACTTCTATTTTTTTTTTCTTTCTTAATTACCAAATTCACATAATTGCTTCCTGCCTATCAGGTATGCTCAAAGGGCAAACTCATTCACAGACGCCTCCTTTATTAAATTCTGGCTTGTAGTTTTCTCAGTGCTTCTGTTGCTAGGAACTAAATATGCCAGGTTAAATCTAATTTTTCATGCAAATTAAGTAACTGAAATGGGGATAGGAAAGGGATAGTGCAGAGGAGCTGAAACTCTGTCTTTGGAATGATAAAGAGGATAGATATGCCTTTTGGGAATCTAATCAGTGTTCATGAATACTTATAAAGTGAATGTTGTCCAATTCCATGTGAGTAGAAGTATCTGCTGTATCTGGAACAAAGAAATCTGTTAGTACCCTTATGTAGCTACATGAGATTTATTTTATGTGGGAAAAATTAGCTGCTTATAATTCTGGTCTGGAGATATGTATGTTGAAAAACTGATTCCTTCACCATTATAGATTATTAACTGTAGTACTTCTGAGGGAATAAACAAATGGGAATTGCGCATATGGAAACATGTTCAATCCTGAAATAAGGTGTACAACTGTGATAGTTTAAAGGAGGCTAAATACAAAGAAGATTGTAAAGCATGGCAAAATAGAGGAAAATAAACAGTTAAGGGCATCTGCGGCCTTAACTGCAGATGAAAGTGTAAAAAGGGTTTCAGTTTAGGTTGAGACTTTAGAATTGGTAGAAGTGGTGTTGATGCTACTGATGCTGAAAGCAGTGACTGATGAATTTAAGATTCTGTTTTGTTAAAGTGCAGCATGGTTCTAATCTAATCAAGACAAATCAGGTCATGAAACATAAAAGCTCTGTAACTGTTTGTAACTGGTTTAGTTAACAAATTCGGAATTATTGAAATATAATCATTAGGTTTTGTTTCTTTACCGCATGAAGTACACATGGCTGGATAAACCACTGCTGAGTCAAAATTAGGCTATAATTTCAGTCGTGGAGGCATCTATGGTGATACAACTACACTGTATTTAGTTAAGTAGTCATTATATACACTGTGCTTTCTTATATGGTTTCCTTATTTTAAACAAGTCTTCAGGTTCTGTCTTCCAAAGGTTCTAAAGAAAGTGCTGCTTTGTAGCTGCCTTAAGAACAGATTAAATTGACTTAAAGCACTGCACATGAAGTATCTCAAAATAAAACAAAAAAAGCAATAAGCAAAACCAACAACAGATAAAACAAATCCAAACAACTCTAATCTTACTTTTTCATTTCTACATGTTAGTGTGAAAATACCAGCAGAATAGTCTAAATTGTTTACATGGTAAGCTTAGCTTTTAGCTATCACTCACTTACTAGTAAGCAGTTAAAACTTATAAACTGTAATTAAACATGTATAGTGATAGTCTTAAAGGTATAGAAGTGGCTACTAAAATGTAAAAAACTTGCACTCTAAGCCCTGTGCCTTTATGTTTTTGTTATATTCTGTCTCAGATATTGAAAAAATGGAGAGTGTGGAGCTGTGCACTTACTCCCAGCACAAGCAGTGTTTCTGGTTGTGCTGTTGTGGTTGTTGGGGTTGTTTTGGTTTTGTTTTTTGGTTTTGTTAGTAAATCTTACTGAACTTTTACAATGTGTTATAATGTTAGCAGCTTAAATCTGATAGATCAAAAGAAAAATTATTTCATTTTTTCAGAGCTTAAAGCATACTCTTTTTTTCTGTTTCATGGAGGGATAAAAGACTGCCCACCTTCATATTGGAGCCTTGTTGTTGCAACAGCTAAAGATCTTAGAGCCGGTCAGAAGATCAACTATTTTTCTCTTGTATTATTCATACACCAAATGCAAGTAAAGATGGGTATAGGGCAGTGTAATGTGTAGATGAAAGCTAGTCTGATGGGAAACAGATTTTTAAAATCTGGAAATGGAATGTAGCAGTATGTCTTCAACAAAGACCAAAGTCCTCCAGACATGCAGCTGTTCAGTGGAACGAAAATGCTTAATGCTTTTATATGGCAATAGTGGGTGTGACTTAGTCATAAATCAGAGTATAATCTATCAGAAGAAAGGAATTTTTCCCCAAAATAGCAGTCCACATAAAGTAAACCCCAACATTCGCCATGCATTCTGGGACAGGGGAAAAAAGGCAGATTTTTGTGTGTTTATGGCTAGCAAGGAGTAAATGTTTAAGAGGGGGAGATGCAATGGTTTCAGGCATACTTATGAGTACAGTTGAGTACCTGAAAGTAAATCTACTCCCTTCATTTCTTTTCTACCTTTTAATTGGAATAACTTTATACTCAGTTCTCAATTAAATAACTATCCAAGAAAGCATGATTTTTACATCTAACATGTTATGTAATGCTAATATGGCTGGGTAGAGCTTTCACCATATGAATAAGTTAAATGAAAGTTGTGGCTTGTCAGAATTTAGTGAGTAAATGACGACCAGGAAAAGATTTTTAAAGCCAGGTATAAGAGGTAGTCCTTTCTTGCTGTTTACATGTATTTTAATTGTAACAGTATAACTTTTTCATGCTTGAAACTTTGGAATATCTATGTTTTCATCTTAATTTCATAGATACATAGTCATTTGTTGTGGGTGGTATCTTCAACTAGGAGAATTGTTATGGGGAACAGTCTCCTAAGATGCTGGTTGGTAACAGAAGTTCTGTATCTGAAATACAATTAAGGGTGACTTTATGAATTGCGTCCAATTGTTCCTTTATTAAAGTATAGTTGGATTTAAGAGCTGGTTATTCCTTACAATTAATATTTCAATTTATTATTGTAATGTATTGTTCTAAAATTTTTTAAAAGATAATGTTCTCAAAAAAGGGTGTTTGGTTTGGAGAGTTTTTGTTTGCTTTTTGCAAATGATCTGAAACATGCGTTCTTACAAATAGAATGTAATTGAGTACATACTGTTCATGGGAATCATAGCAGTCTCATAGCTTAATATGCCTGATATCAGAAGAGGAGTGTGCAAATTTTCTCAAAGTCTAACAATCCTAAACAGGATTTAAAAATACTCCTGCTCTCATGGGTATTTGCAATTTTTGCTGAGCACACAATAGGTAGCAGATATTGTTGCTGTTACTGAATTAGAGGCCTGACTTCCATCTGCTTTTCAGCTTTGAAGTCATATACAGGTAAGCACTGATCCCCAGAAAAAAACCCTAGATTAAGCTATTTGTGGCATTTTCTGTAACACAGCAGATTCCATAGGGTAGCTCACATACTTTAGCTTACAGAACTGCCGCTCTCAGGAGGGTTTTTTATGCTTGTCCATCTTGGGGAAAACATTGAAGGTGACCATATTCAAATGGCCTTGATTTCACAGTGCTTAGCAGGTTTTTGGGGGTGCACACTTGTGTGATGGCGGGTTCTGTGGCACGTGTTGGCAGAGAGGGACTGCACAGTTGCTCTTGTGGACTTCACACTTCTGAGACTGTATACAGGCACCTACAGCAAGTCAGTCTGGCTTTCTGATCCTCTAATGGGTTTTCTTCTGAGGTAAACTTGTTGCTGGTCTTTTAAGTACAGAGTTTCACTGAAGGGTCTGAATACAAGTATTATGTCTCAAAACACTTTGTTTCTCTAATCAAAGAATATACATTCACAGATGAGAAAGAAGAAGGGATACTCGGTAGCATACTTCTACCTAGCTTTCAGATATCTGTGCTTTCTCCTGAGGACCATATTAACCGCAAATATGCCTTTAAGGTAAGATAATAACATTTTCAGTTTAATTTTATGTCTGAAAGCACAATTGTCTAGTGAACAGAACTGATTTTACTGAGAATTGACAAACAGGATTGACAATTAGCTTCTAAGACTGATTTTTGCAGAATACAGTAGCAGAGGATTCAGGTATTTAGCCTGAGGTAAATGCAGACATAATTACTAGAATAAGAAAATGGATGACTATCACTTACTATTAGTCTTTTATTTTTGGTTCATGGATCTTAAATACTGTGTGGTGTTTTAGAATTATTAACTGTATCTGCAGCTAGACTTATACCACTACTGAAAGTTCTTTAGTTATTTAAATAAGAAGTGTCTTTACATATAATAAAATAAGGGTTTATTATCACTTAAATCACAATATTACATGAATCATTGTTGGGAGTGCTTCACAGCTAATCTTTTTAATCACTATATAAATCATTCTACTAAATATTTTCTCTTGACTTCTGTTTTGTTTTATGAGCTCCTTTTGACTCTTCTTTTGGCCTCCTGAGCAACACATAATTTATTTGCTGTGGTAAGTACAAATTAAAACTTACTGTGTCATCCAGACTGCAAAGATCTATGCCAAAATCTTATTTATAATCATTATATTAATTTACATTAATGGATAGTTAAGATCATTTTTAATAGACTTAATAAATTTAAGGGCTTTTTAATTAGTGTATTAACGATGAAGCAGCTATGATTGAAAATTATAGGCAATTATTTTGAAAATATGAATGCAGTTGTAAGGGACAAAAAGAGAAACAGGGACAGCAGTGACAGAGATACATTGAAGTATTCATTCCGATATTTTTTCTGATAATATTATTTGCAGAAATGTTATTAGAGAAGACATTAGAGCAAGTATACAGTAACATTATTTGCCTCTTTTCTTTTACAGAATCTTACATTTTTGTTGCAATGTCCATGTCATTTCCAATCAGGCAGCTCATCCAAACATGAGGACCTATTATTTCTGCACAGATACAGGGAAGGAAATGGAGTTGTGGATGAAAGCTATGACAGATGCAGCACTTGTGCAGACAGAGCCTGTGAAAAGGTAATGTGGATTTTCAAAACAGTGGCACAGTGCATTTCTTCATATTTAGTTTGAATTATTTAAATGAGAGGGCATACCTTAAAATACAATGTAAATTGGCTGAAGTAATTTCTCCTTATATTGTAGAAGCCTTACTAATTTAACAATGTTGGATAAAATTTTGAAGCAGTAAAAATAATCTAAGTTCTGTTCTGAATATGGAAGGGGCTAATGGACAAAAACTTGACTAGTTCCTTTAGCCAGCGGCATCAGAAGAAGTGCAATGGCAAGTACTATGTGCAGGCATGGTTGACTTCCCCTGCCCTCCTGACTGAGCAGCAATAGCAGCTCAACTGGTCCTAGTCTTTGTCTCAAATTTGTCATAAGTCTCAAATTCACAACTGTAGTTTCTGGCTAAATTAAACAGCTGCACCTATGGGCAACATGCAGAGTGCCATTCTTGTTCAGCATTAAGCTGTCATCAAAATTATACTGACCTGATCTGGAGCCTTGCACTTTATGGAATCACACGGAATCCCAGAATGGTTTGGGCTGGAAAAGACCTCGGAGATCATCTAATTCCAACCCCCCTGCCCAGGACAGGGACACTGCTCACTAGACCTGCTTTCTGCCTCATTAGTAACACAACTCGTGGTATTAGCATCCCATGACTCCAATTTTTAGGCTTCCGTGGCCCAGTATTTTCTGATGTACCTAATTTCCTACATATCCATGTATGTTTTATATATCCGTGTGTTAACACTGAAAACCAAGTTATCACTGGATGCCTTGTGTTCTCAGAAACTCAATATTGCCTGTTTCTGTCTATCCAGTAAGAGATGTTTTCTCTCTGAATATTATCCTTTGGGTTGGCTCCATGTCATCTATATTGGAAACCCTATCAATGGAAAACTTATAAGCTCCTCATTATTGATGACGCAGAAATTATTGCTGATGACTGCTGGCACTTGATCTGCTTCTGTGCTCTGTTAGTTCCTGCTACACTGGAGCTAAATGAACAGCAGCAATGCTGAGAACTTTCAAGTTTAGAAAAAAAAAGAAAAAGAAAAAAAGGTAAAAAAATTCCATAGACACAGATACCAAAGAAGAGAAAGGAACAATTTTTCTGGCAGAGTGTTAACACTGAACTTGTCAAAATACAAGCAGTCTTTCTGAATTTTTTGCATCACTAGTGCAAGTCATTCCTGTTAACTTGTTCCTGACGTTTCTGTATCCCATGTTCCAGTATGGTGCTGCCAGAGGCATAAAATGGAATGCAGAATGATTAGACACTTCTAGTTGTACATGTTTTAATGTCTTGTGAGCTTCTCAGTCAAATGTAGTGAAACTTTCACTTACATGAATCTATGGGACATTCAGAAGGATAACAGTAAACTCAGAACACTTTTAAACTTGTACCCGTGCAACTGCTCAGTCATTAATCTTAAACAAAAGGTTGAAATCTTAGCTTTTGTCTCTAACATCTTTTAAATACCTAGATAACAGATGAAGTATTTCATTCTTTGCATTGGACAGCGTAGTGAAATAGCTTCATAATAAAATAAAAAAACACGTGTGCTTCAAGCTCTCCACTGTCATGTTTGTTTTTCCCCAAATCACTGAAAATAAAAGGTTTCAGCTTGTAGAAAGGAGGAGTGATAGGTCCAATTACCACACTGAAATTTGATAGTCAGCTATGTATGATTTCATATTATATATGAGGATGTTATGTTCCTTGTCTGCTGTAACCCTCCTCTTGTTGGGGAACAACAGATGATATGGGGAAGGGATGAGCAGAGTATGAGAGAGCATAAGCAATTAGATACTTAGTAGTATTTTCACCTTTTAATTTCTTTGTTCGGAGCTTTTAAGAGATTTCACTTAAAAGAATGCTGTTACCTTGGCAAAATAAAATATCTCATTTAGCTTAGTGAACAATAAACTTAATCTGAAAAATCAGTTTTGGTTCGCATTAAGCGTATTGCGGATAGCTGTGGTAGTTTACAGATGGAGAATGACTAAACCAAATCAGACCCACTTCACTTAGACAAAAATCATGTATCGATTTTATAAGCACTTCATAGGGGGAGTAATACTGAAGTGGGCCATTATGAACCTCTTTGAACCAGCCAAATGACCTTCATTTGATGTGTGCAATACTGTGAAGATTGAATGTTTGAAGAGGACGTCTTTATAGCAGAAAAAAAATTAATGTGAAAAAGTTACATCTCTCTAACAAGACGATTGTGTAGTCTGCTGCTGTGAAAGGTGTTCCAGCCCCCCGGAATGCTTGGCCATGCACTCCTATCCCCTTCTTTCAGCCATAGTGCCTGTTTCTGCGCTGACATCTGCCTGTTTCAGGTGTCTGACAGCTTATAGGCAAATGGTGCGGATTCCCAGTGCAGCTGAACTTATCTTACACTTTTCATCTAGCTATTCTCCTGCAATTTGCCTTGCATTGCTTTGGGTGCTTATCTTACTCCTTGGTGAATCAGTGTAATATACTAAAAGTAGAAAAGCACTCAGCAGCAAAATCAATAGTTTTCAGACTGGATATCACAGGCAGAACAGGCTTGCTAACAGCCAAAACAAGTGTCAGAAAAGCAATAAGAAAAGTGACTTATGTAACACCATCTTGTTTTAATTCAGGCAAGAAACCCTAGAACGAAACAGAAGTAGATGTGACTTCTTCAAAAAGTTCGTTAGTAGTCTTGAAAAAATTATTTGAGAGAAAATACATTTCAATACCAGTGAAGTCTCAGAGACTTTCATGTCTGTTAGCTATAATAAGGAATAAAATCCTTAAGACATCTGCTTTCTAAAGAATCCATCTTTTGTCTATCAAACCAGTTCTTAAAATGAACCATGTAGCAGGATATGATCTTTATTCAGAAGAAATACTGTTTCTTCCCTCTAAAAATCTGTTAAGTATTAAGTATTGTATTACCTCATCTCTAACCTAAAGTTTGGCGTGCACGTAGCTCTAAGCATAAATTATTTTGGTTCAGTCAAATTCAGCCAGTGCCTTTGTTTCTCAGTCCTGTTTTTTTGAGAGGCTCTAACATTGGTACTGAATACAGTATTCTAACAGACTAGATACTTACGATACAATAGCTAGAGTTACTAAGAAGTTACTTCCTTAAATATTTATGCAAGCTGATGTTGAGCCACTCTTATGTGCTTGTTAATATAAATTGATGATAAGTCAGACCTTTTACGGTACAGTTCTTTAAATCTGGAAATCAAGGTACTTCGATGCTTGTGATACTCTGGAAATCCAAACACAACAGTCTGTTGAATGTTTCAGCTTTAAATAATTTCAGAGCTACAATCTGTATTTTTATTTTTCTGAGGATATGAGTTCCTTGGAGAGAAAAAGAGGTAAAAAGAATACTTAAAACAGTAAGTTGTGGGGGTTTTGGCCAGTTTTCCATAAAATATTCTTACTTTCCACATATAGTTAGACACTTAACACAAAAATGAGATACTGAGGAGAGAAAATAAAAATGCAGCCATTTCTTTTAGAACTGATCTGCAGTCACAGCAGAAACACTATTCTGATGTATAACTGCAGGGAGGACAAGTATTATTTGGTTCTATTGACTTAAATGTAATTAATCCTTTCTAAATTTTTTTGTTTTAGTTATACCTAACTGGTGAATTCAAGTTTAATGATGTACTGAGACCTATCAAAATAATTGAACACAAATACTTTTTTCAGTGAGGAACAATATAAGCTTATGATTCAAAATGCAATTTCAAACAACCTCTAAGGATTAGCAAAACATTTTACTCACTCCATGTTGTATGACTGCAGACCACAGTTGTGTCTGTGAGTACTGATTGCTTGCTTGTGTTTGTAGATGCTAATATCCACCAACATACTGATTTATCATTTTTTACCCTAAATGCTGATTTCTCTACTCTCCCATGTTTAAGAGCATCATTTTTCTATCCTTTCACTGTCAGCTGTGTGTGCCAGAGCCTGTGTTTCTTCCAAGTGATGCAGCATGTACTAAGAAAAGACTTTTCTTTTTTCCTCCTAGTGTAGTTGCTCTCCCTGAACAGCATAAGCTAAGCTGCCAAAAAAGCACTTGTTAGCATAGCGACATCCACTGTGGGGATTTACCAACGTCACTGTGTTTGGAAAAGATGGCTTTTTCTCTTCAAATGCTTCTGCCTGGTTTTTTTAAATCAGTCTTCATGTCTGTCTGATACTTGATTACATGCCTCCCCCATCCCCCTTTCAGAATTACTTACTGATATAAAACAGCAGAAAATAGTACTTTTTAGTAGTGTATGCTGTACTATACGTATTATTCCTGTTTTGTTTTAGAAACCTATAAATTGCATTTAAGTATATGCTGAAACATTTAGGTTCATTGTTCATTCTCTTTTGTCTTCTCCCTCTCCCGTCCTCAAAATACCCAGCAAGTCTTGCTGAATGTCTTTGAGAACCAGATATAGATATGAAGCCAAATAGAAATAAGGATTTATGTTTCTTACATTTACCTATTAGTTTCTGATCATTCTTTCCCAAGTGGATCCTTTGCTGTGGAAAGAGATCTCTTGCTCACACCAAGTTGACTGATTTGATGCACAAAGGATAGCCCAGAAGCCTATTTGAATGTCATTCAGCCTCTATGCCGTGGCAAAGAATGTCAAATATAAATGCTTGGCTCTGCCTTGTATAGCCATAGTAACAAGTGGTACAGCATAGAGATAGCATGGAAAAACAGTTCTGTGATTTTGCGGTTTGTTGTTTTTTAATTAAGATCTGCAGTGGAAAGTACTATGAGCCAACCCAGCTCCCGACAGACCGACTGATCACAAGCAAAGAGGGGTTTTCAGGAGATTCCTTGCTAGGTAAACCCCCGAAGTCAGCAGCACAGTCCGACTCCCGCCGACAGCTCTGTCACGAGAGGCTGACGTGGCACAGCTGTTGCTGAGGCGACTGCAGCCACCACCCCAGTGCTTAAATTCCTACCGGGAGGGCAGAGAGCTAGCTCTCCATCCACAGAGAGCAACACCTACAGCAGCAGAGGAGGCGGCTCGTGTAGTGGGACACAGAAGTTCTTCTGGGTCCAGAAGCCTCACACGGCAGCTGCAGGAGCAGAGCGAGCAGGCAGGGTTCCTCCAAGGGAAGTGCTAGAGATCAGGAGAAGCATGGACATCCTCCCTGACTCTTCAAACACAATGGTGGGCACTCGTCACAGAGCTAAGGCTCCTGCTCTGGCCAAAGGGTCTGCACCATCCTCCCTTGCGGTGGCCGATGCCTCCGTGCAGACAGAACTACAGACAGCAGAGGCATCTGTACAAACCTTGGTGTGTGGGAGGTGCCCAGGGGGCACCTGGGGTGGAGATGGGAGACAAACCATCCTGCAATAGGTGTGCCCAGGTGGACCAGCTCCTCGAACAGGTGACCAAACTGCAGAAGGAAGTGGCTAGACTGAGGAGTATCAGGGAGTGTGAGCAGGAGATAGATTGGTGGAGCCGCACCCCACCATCCCTGAGGTGAAGGCAGGAGACAGAGGCTCCACAAGAAGCAGAGGATCCCCTTCCCTCTTGCCAGCAGGGCGAAGGAAGGGACCTAAAAGAAGGGGGAGAATGGAAGCAGGTCCCGGCCCGGGGGAGGAGGTGAATCCCCTCCCAACCTTCTTCACCCTCCCCATTGCCTTTACACAATAGATATGGGGCACTGGAGCTTGAGGGCCAGGAAAATAAGGAGGAGGAAGGTCCATCCAGGGGGTCGCCTCAGCTGAGACAGTTGGCCCCACGCATTGCGACTGCCTCAGCTAAGAAAAGAAGGAAGGTAATGGTCATCGGTGATTCCCTCTTGAGGGGAACAGAGGGCCCAATATGTCGACCTGACCCTTTACACAGGGAAGTCTGCTGCCTCCCTGGGGCCCGGGTTAGAGATGTCACCAGGAAGCTCCCTGGTCTGATGCAGCCCTCTGATTACTACCCACTACTGGTCATGCAGGTTGGAAGCAATGAGGTTTCAGAGAGAAGTCCATAAGCAGTTGAAAGGGGCTTCAGAGCACTGGGGCAATTGATTA
>VZTO01028281.1:0-21206 GCA_013400615.1 Syrrhaptes paradoxus
GTAGGGAGAGAAGAGGGCACTGTTATTTATAGAAATAAGGACTGAATATAGTTTAACTATAGTTTTGAGTTGTTGTGGTTTTCTTTTAATGAGAAAGTGTGTCACATTCTTTCAAATTTCTTTCACGTGATTACTATTTTACCGAGAGGACTCTTTTGAATAACCACCAGCACTATGAACCTCCTTTTAGTCCTGTCTTCCTGAGAAAATGAGTATGAACTTCTGGAAAAAATTCTTCAGCAATTTCTGATTAATATCAAGTAGGTACCATGTCAATAATTTCTTTCAACATCACATTTTACATTTCCAAGAGTAGTCCTCCTCAACAATAATTTAGCTTTGTGACTGAAACTTTGATGTTCATCAGACTCTGGGGTAAAGACCTTCGCGTTAGTGCATCTACATGAAAACTCATAGTTAAGCAACTAAATGAACTATTGCTAACACTTTACATTTAATCATGAAAAACAGCCTTGGCTGTTAGAATAAGAATTCCTGTCTTTAAAAAGCTTTCAGTACTCACAGTTCTGAAGAAACGTCTAAAAATATTGCAAAAAAGAATCTAACGTATTTCTTATTCACCATTACAAAGCAAGTTAATAATCTTGGGTGGACAGAGTCAGGATTATTTTTTTAATATCTGGTTTCAACAACACTTTATACGGATCACCTACTGTTACCAAAACCACAACAAAATAAACCACACAAAAAGAGAAAGGATATGTTTGCTCAAGGAGACAGAGTGTCTGTTATCTCTTGTTATCTCTTACTCATGACCCTGTGTCATTTTGTTTCCTAGGTGCTGGCAAGGAGTTTATTTACTGTCATAAATTATGTTGATAGGACTATGATTTTCTTGCTGTTCCCTTTTAAAGTTTGCCTTAAAGAAAAAAAGATTATTTTTCCAGTTTTCTGGAACCTTACCTGTTATCTTTGAGTGATAAACAGTCAGCCTCTGAGACTGTTTCAGTCACACTTTGGAAACCTTTGAATCAATTTTAATTGATTTAGCCCATTCAAAACACAATTTGTTCAAGTATCTAAATCCATCTTTCTTTAGTCTGATATAAAATATTTGTTGTTGATAACCATTGTGGTACTCATATTGCGAACGTCCACCTGCATTATTTGGAGAAGACTGAACGAGAAAATATGTATTGGTTTTGTTGGCATTATCTTTCAAAGAGCCTTCCTGGACCACTGAGCAGTAGACCAATACTTTCCTTAGTTTGCTTTTACTGCTAATGCACTCATAGAATTATTTATTATCTTTTATGTGCCCTGGTAGTTGTATTTCATTTATGTTTTGGCCTTTCTTTGACTTTGTCCATGCATGCTTTTAAAACAGAGTTCCAATATCAAGAAGAGTTTTATTATTTCTATACAGTCTATATTTAGGAAGCAGTAGGAGGAATTGCTGTAAATGAGGCAGGACAAGAAACAGGTAAATTGGCTCTCTCCATCACATAAAATTCTCTTACCCTCTGAAACAAGATAGTTGTATCTGAGCTGCTTACTGCAAATGGTCCTTGGCTCATGCTAAACCCTAACCTCTGCATGGCCATGATTTGCTGCAATGGCCATCGGCCCAGGCTATACTTACGGCAGGAAAAGCAATTTAACACATCTGGGTTTATGTAGCTCAGCATGTGAGTGTTCTCGACCATGCACCCTTCTCAGTTTATCAGTGTGGAAATAAGTAGTTATTTTCTTATAAGGATGCTTGCTATTACAGTATTTAGGTGAAGAAAATCAGAATTAAAATCAAAAATCCTTTTATTTTTTTAACTTAACAGGCATTGCACCCTGCAAAAAGCAAAAAGGATCACTCCGAAGGCCTCTGATTGTGTACTGTATTAGCAAATTTGCATTGGTAGATTATGGGATTTTTGAGACTCATTCTTGAAAACCAAGCCTGAATGGCACAAAAACAACTCATTATTTCCAGGTTCAATTTACAAAATAACTTATTCTATGAATGGAGAATGGGGCAGGGTATTTACCTCTTGTGTCTTAAATCAAAATCTAGGTCCTTGAAGGACCTCTTAAGGAAGAGAAAAAAAATTACACATTTGACATCAGCCAATTGCTAAGTACTGAAAATTGAGACTATTTTTTAAACCCTTCTGGTTTGCTTCCTTGTCCTTTTGTGGAAGGAACCCTACAGCTAGAAAAAAAAAATTAACAGAAACAAAAAGAGAAGAATGGAAGCTCTTACATCCATAGTATGGCAATCCCGTAATTACCACTAGACTTCCACCAGAATTGTTTAAGAACAGAATGGGTTCTATACTAAGTATTTTATAAAATAAGTTTGGCTTTCATCATTATGCAACTCACAGACAAATAGCCTTGGACTTCAGCTTCAGGGGAAAACAAAACAAACAAAAGACAAACAAAAAAAATCCCCAAACCACCACCAACAAAAAACGAAAACCCCAAAAGCTAGCCTGAACATTGAAAGAAATGGGTAAATATAGTTCAGACTCCATAGTGCTTATTCCATTTGGTTTACAGTCTCAACTATCACAGAACCCACTAATGTTTCATCCCAACAATTCACTAGTTGTCTAAGTTCCAGTTAGGCAAACCTACATGACGCACTGTTTCTGCCACTGGTCCTATGGCTAACACAGCTTTATACTGCTGATGCTGCTGAGCAGCTTCATATCTACCTCATTGCTAAGTCTCAACAAGGTTTAAAAACCAAGCTACCTTCAACTACAGTGAAAACCACTAAACAAACAGGGAGTACATTTAATGTCTGCCATCCCAGTCGTCTTCTGCACCTTCCTGTTTTGTCCAGAAAGCCAGAATTTAACTGTCTGTTCAAAATCAACCTCAAGGAAATGCTCAAGCCTAGTAGCAGGGACTTTTGGTTGGTTGGTTTATTGCCAAGGAGAAAGGAAAGAAAAAAAAAATTCCTTGTTATCAGGCCAAAACAATTTCACTGTGCCTTTTTCCAAAGCGGGATAACCATCTCTGCATCCTCAAGAATGAATCGTGTCTTTTGAGAGTGTTTTGCTGTCCCCTCCTCGTGACTATCTTCAAAGGCTCTCTAGTGAGCCCCTTGACTTCTGTGAACTCTACTTAACATTTCCTGTGTAGTGGATAGAGGAGTATGGGCACCAAACATAAATTTTAGAAAACTGTCGGGAACCTAAAATTAAATTTTGTAATGCAGAGTGTTTCACTGTCAGTGTCCTTTGTATGAACCTAGTCCATAGCACCTAAATACTTGATTTGCATAGATACAGGTTAATAAATGGAAAAAAGTGCATGCACAAATTGAGGCAAGCTTGAAATTGTCTGGTAATTGCTCTGTATCAGTAGAAGTTAGACAAAGAAAGTGGTTGTAGCAAAGAAAACAGAATGGAAGCATATGCTCCAAGTGCATCAAGAAAGGCAGACATAAAGATGGTAAAGTAAGATAACTTAGTTAAAAAAGAAAAAGCAATAGAAAAAGAAAACCCACAACTGAAGGGGAAGAAAAAGTTTTAATAAGTTAGGTAAACGAGATTGAAAATGGTGTTAATTATGCCTAACATCATAAATGGCAATTTAAAAAAGCAGACAGTGGATGCAATATAGTTGTTTTAAGTTGTTAGTGTAGCAGAAAATGCAGCACATCCGATCATCTAGGAACAATTACCAGCTGTTGTCAACAGGGAAATCATCTTTTCTTCACTATCCTACTGTACAAAACCTACGTCCAAAACAACCAGCTGTGATTAAGGGGGTGAATGGAACTCAGAATACAAAAGTTCCATTTTTTATTCTTGCTGCAGACAAAAACCTATCCCTTCTTTTCCTTTCTCTGATGCCTTTCCCAGCCATTTCTTCCCTAAACACTTGGTTCAACCCATCTGCCTAACTACTGGGATTACATTTTATGTTTTGGATTGATTTCTATACATAGGATATATATACATAGGAATTATACATAGAAGAAATTAAACAAAACTGATTGTTATCTTTTGGAAAGTGTTCTGGTTTATGTCAGACAAAATGTATTTCTACTGTCTGGAAAGAAGAAAAATGGAGAGGGCAGATTGCGGTGGAAAATCATCCACATTCTGGAGCTGACATGGACCTCAACAAGAGTAAAAACTGTATTTTCTCCTAGTTTTAATAAATGAAAGTCCTTTTGTGGGCTATGATCTATGATGGTGTTTTAACCATTACTCAACAAGATATAGAATAGTATAATAACACAGGGCAGGATGTCACTGATATAATCAGCACCATTAATACCATGATGATTTGACGTTAAATGCAATTAGGAGAGAACATTTTTATGCTGGTTCTTTTTTTTGTTGTTATTGTTAGTTTAATAATCTCATTTTTGATAGGCCTGTTTATCCATACAGACTTTGTGTCTCTGTCCTGGTGAATGGGAATCTGACATTCAGACACAGATCCAGCCTCCTGCGTTTTGATCTAATGGAGACAAGCCTAATGTAGTTAAACAGTAGGCTGCCAGCAGCCCTTTCAGATCAATTTGTGATCTCATATGGCATTATCTTAAAGATACATTTGTATTCTTTCATTGAATCTACCTTCTAAAACTAGTGGTTCATTTTGTATACATAGGGGCTTAGCAGAGAATGGCTCCAAACAAGTTGTTTACATAAAGGGAACTTCATTTAAAGATTTATTGAAATAAATAGGAGAGACTGTCACTGCTAGGCACAAATATGAAAAAAATAAATCAACAAAAATCTTACTCACAAAAAATAAGCCTGGGAAGACTACTGTTGAACACAGACATGCTTTTTTTTTTTTTTTAATAAGCAAATTAAACTTTGGCCAGGAATTATACCTGCTGCTTGTTTACATTTTATTGATACTGTAAGGTTAAGAACTTTTGTGTGTAGTAATGCATGTAACAAATAAAAGCCACATCATGCAGGTGAAAAAAAGAAAAAAAAAAAGAATACAAATAAATACATACAGGAAAAAGTTAAGCACATAGGAAATTACAGGAAGAAAAATTTTTAGAAATAAAAAAAAAGCCTAGGACACAGAAGAAACGGGCTGACTATCCAGGGACCTTCAACAAAACTCACAGAGAGATTAAACTCTGAATCTCAGACTAGCAAGAATCAGTCTGCTCCTAAAAAGCAATTTAGAGTATTCTGATTGCTCCAAGAGGAATTAGTCATACAGCCAGGGATTTTCAGAGCATAGCTATGGGCTTGGGCAATGATGTAAAGCTGGCTGCATTGCTGTGCAGCACCTACACACTCCTTTCTGCCAAGGAATTTCTCAACCACTTAAACTATTCACCTGAAAAACCTGCAATCCATTCCCAACTCTATCATAGATTTCCTCTATGACTGTGGACTGCTGGGTCTACAGGGTCTGTGTAAGTGGCCGGAAATGGGAACGCTTCACAGCTGCCAGGTTCAGAAGCATCCTCGGAGGGGAGGTAGGGTGGGACAGCATCCACCTGTTGTGCCCTTGTCCTTATTTAGCCTGACTCTCCAGACGGAAGCCAAGCACGCAAGCCTGGAGATATTCAGGGTCACTGGGACGGCGGGAAAACCCGGGTGTGCTGGCTCTGCAGTCTTTTTGTCACAGCCATAGTTCAGTGCAAACTTTCTGAGGCAGTTCCCAGCCCTTTGCTGATCTAAGCCACTTCTTTTCATAGCGCACCATGTCTCCATTGCACTGACACAGCGACAACGTGAACAAGTGGGTGAACTCGCCTGACTGGAAAATGCCCATTTTCTCTAATGTTTTAAAACCAATGTGCCAGCTCAGCCAGAAGTGGGGTTTACAGGCCAAGGATGGAAAAAGAACAAACGTAAGAGACCTTAAGCTACCTGAAGACCTGCTGCCACAGAAAGCCTGAGTGCCTCCCAAGAGCCGATTTTCCTCAGACATAACACTGTTTCAGTTTTAGGTTTCACTCTATGGAAAAAATGTCACATTAATAGATAAGAACTAATTCAGACACTTACATTAATCTGCCACAAAATAGGGTTTGTTTGACACATTACAGCTCCCTTTTTATCACCAGATGTCTATTGTGTTGGATATTTTCACAGTTCCAACAACATGCTTCCATAAATATTTGAAATGCAGCTATGAAACAAAGAATGGATAAAAAGCTAAATTTTTTAGGACAATAAAAAGGATCACAAACTTCAGATGCTAAACACACCCATCTAAATTTATTTCAGCTGCACTAAGATACCAGTAACATCCACAAATGGGCTTGCAACCTACGGATGTTCCATCTACAGAAGAATCATGCCCTCTTGTCCAGTTAGTGTCCAAAACGGACTTACTGTGTTATGTAAACTGGAGGCAGGTACCTATGGTACCTATGTTTTGGCACATGCATTGCTTCAGTTCATATCCTAATTCCATCTAGCACTACAGTGCTCAAGCAAGCTAGAAAGAGGCAATTGCTCATCTCTAAATCACTTCCATATACCATGTATTTAGGGAGCATCTTTGGTTTTGGCCTCTTCTCTCTTTCTGCTATTCCAAGAGCAGTTATACCAGATAAGAAACAATATCTAAGCAAAGCTTTTCTATTTTTTCAGCAGGTTTTCTAGAAAAACTTCATAAATTGCAATATAATATAAAATTAATATTTTAATGTAAACATATAAAATAAAACAAACCCCAATATATTTTCTGAGTTGGCTAACAATACCGTTTTACATATTCCTGAAGAAAAGTCAGAGATGGATTTTCAATCTACTTATGACTGAAATTCACAAAATGCTGTTTGTTTTCAAAGGAAAACTAACATCTGTGCAATATGAAGTCTCTCATCCTCATTTTACCTGTTCCTTCTCATTATTTTGTAAGGCCACACAATGATTTTTCCTTTTTTTCTCCTCCTCTACCACCATCCATTTTTAGAGACTTTGTAAGTAAACACTATGTTTTACCAGAGGGAAAAAACATTTTAAGACTCAATCATACAATTCTATTCACACAGGCAAAGTCCCTTTGTAGTTGCTACTTTGCATAGAGCTTTCCAATGAGCTTTGAGCTGCACTGTCAGTATTTATTTGACAAGGTATGCAATCTCACATCACGACACACAGATTCATGGCTTGGCAGATACTAATAGGGAATAGATATGCCAAATATTCTCCAGGAAAAGGGAAATAAAACTGCTTTCTTTCACAGCACATCTGTTTGTCCTGTACTGTATTCAGAAGAAAAGTGATTTCTTAAATATTCTATTTTAGATCAAGTATTAGCTTTATTCAGTAGTACTAAATGTATTCATTTATTTTCCACATACAGAATTTTGGAGTTCAAAATGCTACTACTGGATTTCAGTAGAAGCATTTTGAACTGTAAATTTTTCCTATAACACTTTAAAAACAAAGGAGGGGGAATTTACCATCCAGTCCTAAGCAACTCATTATCTATTATCTTGATTACCCTAATTAAAGTGATGATGAAATTATGCTTTCATTGGAGTGTGGAACTTTAAAGGAATTTGTCAATTTGTTTTGTAAAGAAGTGTTCCCCATTTTAGTCACTTCTTAAAAAGCCAGCTGTTATCTTCACTTCTTCTTGTTGCACACTTTTCGTTATGAAGTGAAACAGCTGACATTTTTCACATGAAAAAATACACTTCTAAGAGTTCAAGCTTTAAACTAGACCTAGAAGCAAATTTCCTAGCAAACCCAGCATTTTTTCCAATAGAAATGGCTATAAATGGAGAATAAAACATTTCAACATTTCTTCCACTAGAAAAAAACACTTGGCTAATGAGAAAAGGTTATGTTAACTTGAAATATCTTGCATTTACCACCATCTAATAGCACCCCAATAAAACTTACTGTGGATTAGCTGGTACATGTTGACTTAATGCTTGATGACAAAATTTTTTGTCTGGTGGATAGGGTCATCTTTGGACAGCTGAGTACTTCCTGCGAAAGAGAGGACAAGACTGACTTCAGAGAGCTTTCTTTCAGATGCTGGGTAGCTGGACTCATATTGGGAAGGCTGTTTCACCTCTTATAGAGCAGCTGCTCAAACCTTCAGCTGTCTTTAACGAGATTCAAAATCAGGTGTCCCACAGCCAGGATGTCCTAATTCTAAAGGCAAAAGCTATCTACTTTTAGAATTATGAAAGAACTTAATTTCATCTTCTTTAGAGTACAAAAAAGTTAGTGTGACAGGCAAATAATTTTCTTCACAGTTCTACTGATCCATTTTTTCTTTTTTACTATGCTTAATAAAAACTGAAGTATACAGATTACCAGGTAAGAATTCACAAGTTGTCTATACTAGAGTAGTTCAGATCTTCAAATTACACACAGGCTATTGCCCTCTACTTCATTTCCTCACTGCTATTTTCTGTATTGATTTTTGATCTTGCAGTCTTACTTAATTTTACAATAGTGTTCTGAAGAGTGGTATGATACGTATCACATATGACTTTTACCCTCTTCTGCTTAGAAAAGTTTGTTCATTTAAAAGTAAGATCTCAAAGGATGGTAAAAATATAGATGGTATTCTGATGCTTACCTCAGCAATGAGATTAATTTAACTATTTGTCTCAGTGAATTGGTGTTACACTTCACCTTTCCATGAATATTTCTGTCTGATTGTTTTTAACTGTTACCTTAGGCTGCCTCAAGGTATTTCCAGTCTTCTTGTTTTCTTCTGATATTGAAGCATCACTAATTCTTTTTTTCCTGTGTTTTTCTCTTTTAGATTTATCACATTGAGCATTGGCCACTGAGACAAATTAATTTCTTCTTGCCTTCCCATGAAGTCCTTTTATGGGTTCCTCGTGGTATCTCTGGCTGGCATATTATGTTAAATAGGCTTTCCGCCTTCAGATTCAGAGATCATAATCTATCTCAAATTGGTATGATATTGAAGCTTGTAGAAGTCAGAATTTAGCACCCCAATTTATCTCCTTCCATAGGGGTATAATCCTGTTAAAGGCAGGCAGCAGCAAATTATCTTGAGTGATTTTTTTTCCCCCTCTTGTCTCAAAGCTTCCTACCAAACCCAGAGGTTAGCAAAACAAGTACTCACCTGGTACTTCAGCGGCATGTGAGGAAGAAAGTGCAGGAAGAGCCTCAGAGCACTGACGCTCCAGTTCCCACCAGATTCCTGTTCCACTGAGAACAGCAACTGCCTCACATTTACAGCAATCCCTTGCAGCACAGAGATGAAATGACAGTTCGACCGAGTTGGTGACTGCAACTGTAATTCATCTGATAATAAAGAAATAACAAAAACCAAGGTGCTTTTTTTTTTTTCTCCCACACCCCTCTGTATGCTGAGGCATGAAAACACCTGGCACCATCTTTCATCAATGTTTAACACAGCCTCTTCTATCTGATGTTGTCTAACCTTCTCCTAGCTCAAGAAGTGCTCTCAAAACAGCACCCAGTTCCTCTCCCCAGCTTCTATTATTTACTGGTATTGTTTCTTCATTTACTGCAGAACGCAATTTCTTGGAGAACAGAGTTCCACCTGGTCAAACATCACAACAGAAATCTGTCACTCCTCAGTCACATCTAGCTTCTTACAAGCTATCCCACTGAGCACAGTTACGTGAATTTTAGTCCATTTTATGCATCTTAAAACAAATAGGTAAGTTTTGATTGCTGTTAAGAGAGCTTATAGTTGACAGCTCTGAATCCCTGTAGAAAGTTAATGATCATTTACAAACTAGAATAGCATGCTTATGACATAAAAATATCAAAGGTTTACTCAGATATAAATGGAGAAAAAAACATTTCAACATTTTTATGTCTTTGTAAGCTGAAAACTTTTCAGAATTTATAATTTCAGATAATTCCACAAGAGAGCCTGGAGCCTTTTAGCCAATTCAAAAAAATTAAGAGATACTGTAAAACATCTCTATTTACAAATGATTAAAAACTTATAATCAAAGTATTTTTTCTCATAATTTTTAATTAATAATAGACATTACAATATTTATCAAATGACTGAATTAAATAGGAATACAATGTTCTACAGCCAAATATTAAACAAGGCCTTATTTGCTTTCTTTCTGATACTTCTCACAGTACCAGAAGGTAAAATAGCTGCATACATTTTCAGCTAATAAAAAAAGGAAGCAAGCCATAAACTCTCACTTGGTTCCACATAAAATAAGTAAAAATCAAATAATTAGCACACTGTTCTTACCACACAAAGCTTGTGAACATACAGACATGTTCTCCTAGTAAGTGGTTCTGGAGGGAAAAAAATTGCTGTTGCCAGTTCAGGCAATTATGTTCATGTATGATTCATACCAGTTTCAACTAAGTACTTATACACACACTTAGGTTATTTTATTGTTCTTGTATTAGGAGGAAAATAGCTTACCAAGCTTCTACACTTTCACTTTTGGGGCAAGAAAAACAGTTCCTTCTGGCGCAGTGTTCCATGAATTCAGTCAATCTGGTGGATTTATTCAAGGAAACAGCATACAGTTGACTTCTCCAGCTGACTGCAAGGCTGAAATTGATGGATGCCTCAAGCACATTCTCAAGATCAATCATTCTAAATCATGTAAAAAACAAAGGCAGTACAGTCTTATCTCAGTAGGGCTCAGGTGATTTTTTTCGCTGAGATTTTAATCTCTTTCTACAAAATAGTGTTAAAATATTACAAGAATTGAATTATTAAAATAATCAAAATGAATGGTTATTATTTCAGATGCAAAATTATTTCGAAAATTCAGTGATAAGTGAAATTTAATCTTTAAGAAATTATCTATTGCTAGTCTTTTGATAATTTACATCATAATTGATACCGTATTTGCCTCCACCACCATGCCACCAAGGCATGATTGCTGGTAAGAAGTCCTAAAATTGCAATAGAGATTTGTAACTCTTCCCTTTTCCTGAAACGATGCAACCATAATTATTTGGAAACATAATTTCCTGATCAAAGTATGAAGTCTGAGGAAAGCCCTGATGAAAAAACCCAGAGGTATATATTCTATCCATGCTTCAGCACCTGCAAGGAAGTTTCTGGCATCTTTATGAGTGTCTTTCTACTACTCTGCTAAAATCTTTGAAAGACAAAACAACATCTTGGGCTCTCTGCATACCTTCAGGTGTGGGAAGGGAAAGGAAGGACACACTAGAAATTACTTTATTAGTAAATTGATTTCCATATAGTTCTAAACTAATTCCTTACTCTGTAGCTTTGTATTTGAGGACATCCTGCGGCATAGGGGCTTTCAGAGACTCATTATGAGACTGATATAGTTTAAGAATTGCTCAATCCCTGCCATAGTTGTGTAACATCTGGCCTGAGACACCTCAACATTCTGTCCTGCTGTCAAAGTCACTTGAATCTTCCTTACAAGGTCTCCAGTTACAGTCATACTTGTGGGGCACAAAATGTTTAAAGTTGTTGAAGAAAAACAGTTTTTCACAAATTCAATGCTGTCATTTAGCTCACTTAATCCCACAGATCATCTAAATTCTAAAAGAAACTAAATTTAAAAAAATTATTTACTTCTAAAAGAAACTAAATTTTAAAAAATTAATTCACACTTTTGGCACGCACATCTTCAAGTGAAAGTTTGGCGTTTCTTGGTTAGTGGTGGTTGTTCACATACCATTAGTTAGCACTTTATAAATACAGCTTGTTCCTCTGTGGCTTAATTCTGCGTATAACACAATAGCCATTAAAAAGTAATTGTCACATACACATCAGGGTTATTTTAACATCATATGATGAGTAATGCATCTGTTCAACACTTTCACTTAAAATACAGATACGCAGTCACCTTCATTTGCCATAAATGGAGCTAGATGTGTAAACTGCATCTAAAATGAAGCAAATGTTAATTCAATTTCCTTACGTTTCTTCACTCTATTGCAGCAGCTACTGGGGTGCACACAACATTTAAACACATTTTCTTTTCATTTGGCTCTTGAGAGTATCTAACTCCCATCAAGGAAGCAAGTTGTAAACAAATTCACAGAACAATCCGCCAGCTTAGCTATTTAGAAAGGTGAAGATATTAAGAGCACTAATACATTATAGTGACATAAAATCCATATGATGGAGAGTAAAATGAACATATGCCAACCAGAATCGTGGGCTAGTGGTAGCACAATGCTGTGCCTAATGGGGAGACACCAACAGAGACGAGCAGTACCAAGGAGGCCATATATCTCTAGGGAAGGAAACAGATCACTAATGGGAATGTGAAATCTTGCTGACTGAAGCAGTGTCATTGACATGCTACTGGAGAGAAGAGCCTGTTTTGAAAACTAACAGTAAGCAAAAGAACTTCAAGGTACAAATGATTAAAAGGAGTTTTAAAAAAATGGGTTGTCTGCTACTATACAAAGTAAATATGTACTTTACTGTGGTGAGAAGATTTTTATTTAGAATATTTGCATATTCATATTGGTCATTAGAATTGAAATGGTCTTCATTTTGATAGCATGGGTTACAAATCGTCCCACAGATCTTGCAAGGGGGACATAACTTCGTAAGAACTGATAGCCGTCATTTTCCTTTCTTCTACATTTTCTAATTTCACCCACCAGTGGAACAAGCAGTGTTCTATTCATAAAGCAAGGTCACAGAAAGTATTTTCACAGCTTAATCTTCCGTAACATTTTAACAACCAAGACTACCCTTTAGCCCTGTTCTTTTTCTGTTATATTTTATCTCACAAAAATACCTTCAGCTTCAGAATGCCTGGAGAGGTGCATTTTCTCCTCATTTCACAGAGTACAACAAACCTACGCATAGAGAAACAACTCTGTATTGGTACAAGATCATAAAAACAATTGCTTGTTTTCACTAATCTGTAGGATTTTTGTTGCAGAACTAAATATAGCAGCATTCACACCCTAGATGTCATATTTAAAATGTGGACAGCCTGAGAACCACACTGCATTTAAAACACAAGTGGCTTACAACTTTTTCCAGGAACATTCATCAGATGACCTAGCAAAGCCCATGGGCCTGTTCATCATCTATCAACAGTGGTGCTGAGGACATCTGTGTCCCCCCAGTAGTCACCAGTATTTCACAACTTCACTCCCGTAAGTACCACTTGGTCATTATCTGTGTGAATGGCAGCTCTGTGGGCAAGGCTCAGATTTTCCCTTCCTCTAAAAGTACATGACGGCATCTTAAGAAATATGACCCATCTGGGGAAAAACTTCACTCCTGTGGCAGAGGCACCAAGTTCCATTCCCAAACAAATAAAATTTCTAGGAGTCTGAGATCAAAGTCACCTACAGGGGCTCCTCTTCCAACATTATAGCCTCTTCAATGTAGTGACAGTTTTTTCATACCTGTGCAATCAATAGCTCAGACGATCCTTACCTGAGCACAGGTGGAACAGCTCTATAGAAAAATCAGGGGGAAAGGCTGTACTATCTTTTTCACCTAAGGTTTGATTCTAAAGGATGATGATGATTCCTCCTCTCAGTCCAGTCTTATACTTTGTCTCTCGCTTTTCTCTAGGGATCTGCAGAGTCTGGAAAAGGAGAGAAATGTAGGCAACAGAACACAGCTTTGAGTCTGGAGGCTGGTTATCTAGGTTAATTGCTTCAGTGGGAATTATTGTTAGGAAGACGCACACATAAATTGCTGGGAATATGATCTGCGATGGAGTAGCTGAGCTGTTTGTGACTTACCTTTAAAGAGTTTGTGCTCCTCTTAAGACTCCTTAAATTATGGGTGAGAAGAACAGGCATCTCAAAACCCCAACACTATTACCCGTTATGTCACACAAGAACTACTTTAGCAGAATCTTCAGGGAATGACATTAAGCCAGTTGCTTAAGGATAGCCAAAGAGTAATTTAGCAAAATTACGTATCTTCTTAGATCTTTTCTTCATCCCTTTCCTGTGAACTGTCTGGCTTGTAAGACTCATAGGTAAAAAGGGCAATAAAACCAGATAATCCATGATTTTTATACTAGGTTCTTATACAGCTGTCTTTGCAGTGAGATTTCCCATTGGATCCAAGAGTTAAGAGGGTTTGTCTTAAGACAACGCATAGGTTGTGTCGGGAAACACTCTACATGTTTGGTAGGCATAATTTGCTGATGTTTTTCTAACATCTAGAGTAAAAATGTCACATCAGAGTAATGGTTTTAAACTGAAATAGGGTAGATTCAGATTAGGTATCAGGAAGAAGTTCTCTACTGTGAGGGTGGTGAGGCAGTGGCCCAGGTTGCCCAGAGAAGCTGTGGATGCCCCATCCCTGGAGGTGTTCAAGGCCAGGCTGGATGAGGCTTTGAGCAGCCTGGGCTAGTGGGAGGTGTCCCTGCCCATGGCAGGGGAATTGGAACTTGATGATCTTTAAGGTCCCTTCCAACACAAACCATTTTGTGATTCCACAATTCTATGAAATGAATACAGAAAGTCAACAACAAACTGTTAAGCTGAAGACAAACAGAAGATGTTTGTTGTGCTCTCTTAAAGCTCCAAAGCAGTATTTTTAAATGCCAAGAAATAAGGCATGTAATGTAATGCAGCTGAAGACAAATCAAGACTGACCCATGTTATGTTCCACAAAATTTTGGTGAGCTTCGTCTTGCAATGTAAAGTAGAGTTTTATATACAGTCATAATTTTTTTTCAATTCAATTTCTGTTATTATTCTTCATGGGTCTTAAGACAGTAGGATAACACAATAAACTGATTCATTATTATGACCACAGTACTTAAAAAACAATGCCAAGCACTTCGGAAGTGCTGATGTTTTATTAGATTGATGGGAAGCAAAAGAAAATAATTACATGGATATTATCTTACTGAATATTATTGTTTATCATAATGTGGAACTGCATACATAAAGTGCTTAGATATCATCCCCAATAAACTGATCACAGATTTACGCAGAAGGTCACTTTCACTTAACTGTTCCCAAAATCTGACAGACATAGTTGCACTTTTAATGTTTTTAAGACAGAATTATTTCCTGGTGAAAGTTGTGCTAGTGCTCATTTTCAGAGCTCCAACGCTACTCTTTGGACTGCCAGTATCTGGCTTCCATTGTACAGGTTGTTTTTCTCAGTTCTTCTAAATGTTAAAATTACAAACTAAAAATGCAAAACATTTATCCCTCCCCCGTGCCCCAAACCTATCTGTTTGGACACGGACATGGCCTCAAGAGCTCAACTTCTAGCTTAGCTTCACCCAAAAGGAATCCAATTCAGGTCTGGGATGACTGGAAATTTTTCCTCAAAGTGCACTCCTGCACCAATCCAACAGCATAAGTCTTAAGATGGGGTACAGTAACACCATCAAATCCCATCCTGATTTAGTGATAAATCAGGTTCTTCAAGCACCATTTTCTCAAGACTTAACAGTAACCTATCTTACCTCTCGGACTACTGACATCAAAGAAACCTCTTCTTGAAGGAACTCTGTCTGCAGCAGGCTCTAACACAGCCTGTCCTACTGGCTTGTGAAAATAGGTCCACAGCACTGAATATGTAATTCATGGTCAAACTGGAAACATGTCTTCCCTAAAATATTAAAAAAAGCCTTTTAAATTGTTGGGATTTATCTTCTCTGCTTACATAACTATAATCATCTGTGGGTTTATAAATTGTCTTGCAACTTGGCCTATGTAGAACTGCAATTAGAAACTGATAAATATGGATAGGCTCTCTGTAGGCAAATCCACCAAATAAAATGGAAAATTCTTTTAACTGTACTCAAGCAACCTCTATTTCAGTTTTTAATATATTGCAAATTTATAGTGATAGGAAATTATATAATGAAATTTGCATATGGAACACTCAGAGTTATTCTTTAATGTGTCTATTTTCTTGAGTGACATTTTTCTGTACATGCAAAAATGTGCAAGAAATGACTGCTTATTATTCCCAATAAATACTTTAAAAATCATCTTAACCTTTCAATATTTTTCCTGCTTGTTTCCCCAATAAGAGAACTATTTTAAGATTTAACAACACAAGGAAACTTTCAGCAACTTCCGGAGATGTTAATTGTTTCAAAAATTAATTTATAGTAATTTCTAACTATTAACATACACTCAACTTCATACACTTTTCATTATCTACAAACACAACATAATAAAAATTTCATTGATTTTTATTATTAATCAGAGAGGTCCAAAACAATTTAAAAAGCAATTTAGCTTAAAGGTAGTACAGTGATTGGGTAAGTTATGTATAGATGCCTCACTGGAGCAAAAACTCACTCATTGCTACGTATAGACGCACTTTAAGAGCAGAACAGGGTACCAAGATAAAAATCTCTGCATTTTGAAAAATAAAACCTCCTAAAATTTCTTTGGAAGTCAATCAAACTGTAAACAACCTGTTCAGAACCAAGATACTCTTTTAATGCTTTAAACATTGCATTCTTCTTTGAGAACAACAAAACAATCCTTAAGACAATAGGGGCTGAAAAATATATTCAGCATACTGCATGTATTCAAAATATAGATGCTGTGTCTTTCATGTCACTTGTGCACTGGTCTGAGAGCATATTGAGATAAATTACATCTATTTCAAGACTAATTGGGAAAAAAATGAGCTGCACAATACATAAATTGAGCAAATTATCTAAAACGAAAATTAGGTCCACCGAGCCTTCAAATGAAAACCATGTTCTTGTTTGAAAGTCTTGTTGATCCATAACTTTGTGTGTGTATGTGTGTGAAGGCAGTGTGTGAAGTCAGTGTAGAGGAAATATGAAATATCTCCAGCAATTCTCAGCTGGGACTCTTGTTCTTTCAAAGCAGATAAAGAGGAGAAGGACCTCACTATGACTAGATCATTGTTTGTACTGTTACGTGGTCCTCTGCCTAGCATTCAGAGTCACATTTATCAAGGCAATTCTACTGCTGTAGTATCCAACGCATCTCATTCTTACAGGTTTCAGTAGTGGCAATTTCTATGCTACCTCTGCAGGTGACAGTGCATACCTGAGGCACACAACCAAGTTGCTAGGAAGCTAGTCTGGAACTACACAAATTATCTGTTAAGGACTGCAATAACAAACACCTTCTAAGCTTTAGCAATAATCACTTAACAACTACACTCGATATTATAAATTAGCCATATATCAGAATTGGTATGGAATAGGTTATCTTCAAGCTAGTATTGCATGATGATGATTATGGGAATCCATTCAAACTTACTAATCTCACCACCTCTTTGCTAACTGATGGAAGCATGCAGAAATGTGATGCAAAATGCTGGATGCACAAACCCTACTGCAAAATTAAAAATACCCTGAATTTTCTCTTAGAATCTTAAACGTACTCTGGGAAGAAGCCTTAAGTCATGCAATTCACACATATTCTTCTGTCTTACTCTGAGCCTAGTAATGACAATGCAATTTTGAAAAAAAAAATGCATTAAGCCTCTCTGGTTCAGTAGTCTACTGGGAGTTGCTAGCAGTCAGTCTGGACTCAGGACAGCTGAATACTAGTTTTCATCTTACAAACTCAACTCAATTTCCACGGAGTTTTTCCAAGGGTAGCTCAACCACTCTCCTCCCTGTAGTCAAAAGAACAGCTGTCTCTTCTGCCAGCTCTCACTGCAAGCCTTACAGAAAGAGAATATTCTCAAGAAAACTCATGACATCTAAATGTGCGCACACATAAATCTTGATGTGTCTCCAGACAAGTGACACGTTTTCACTTGTAAATGTGTATTGCAAGTAAATACGGGATAGTAGTAAATGAAATATTTGTAAGAATTGCTAGCATTATTGAGCTCACATCTGCTCAAAACTATCACAAATCATCTGTAGCGTCAGTAGTTTGGTTTGTTCCTAGGTTTTAATTCAGAGCCTTTTTCTGGCTCAGCTTAGTACATGAAGCAGGCTTGCATGCCAAAGCTGTGATTAACTTTATAGATGCAGTGGAATTATGGAAATGCATCATGCAAAAGTGCGTACTTGCCAAAATTATTCCATGACCTTGTGCTTAAGCTGAGTTTTAAATAATTCAGTGATGTATTGAATGAATAAATTTGTGCTGCTTGTTACCCTAAACAGTCATGCTTTCACTTTCCTTGCCATTTTTAATAAAGCCTCACTTTCTAATATTCATGAAATATTGCATTTCAATTAAATTACATACATATTGAGAAAATAGTTTGCCCTAAGCTGTTTAGTGTTGACACCAGCTGTCATTTGCCTTTTCTTTTTGTGTAATAACCATGGAGGTTTTATGTACAGGCAATATAAAGAACTGCCATACTTTAATGAGAAACTTTTTTCATCATGCATAGCACAAGAGAGAATAAACCTAAACTATTCTGTTATTTTTAAAGGCTATTAATTTATCTTAAATAGTGCACACTCAATCCAAACTTGAGTTTTCCATTCCTGGTTTCATAGAAACAATGCCAGGAAAAGTCTTCTGTTGTTTCAAGTGCTCAGTAAAAACCACAGAACTCAGGCCTTTGAGCTGGTTCAGTTTGAGCTGAAGCTTTTTTTAAAATGGAAAAGTAACAGAAGAGCCACAAGTTAAAAGGTTACTATTTTAAACAGCACAAGAAGGTAAAAGAGGATGCAAATACAAAATCATACCTGCATTGAAGCAGCAGAATTTTATTCTCCAATTTGTCATGATTTGATTGTAGGTAAATTGATTGAAATCCTTGTAGCTTAGTGTATTTCCTTTTTAAATGGGAATCCTATCATCATCTTATTTACAAGAAATAATTTGATATTTTCAAATTAAAAGTATCCCAGATGAATAATGAATTAATAAGGATTTCTAACCCAGGTATTTTTACTTAAAGATCTGGGCTACAGTAAAATAGGGACTAGTCCAGAGATTGAATAACTAATGTCATCAATTGTAACTGTAAAAATACTAGGGGGAGATAATCAAAACACCATGTTGTTATTTGCAGTAAGTGCTCTGAAAACTATGACTCCACAGTTAGATCATAAAAGGGACTGAATATGTCAAAAAAGTGGCAGCGCTGCAGAAGTTAAATTTTGACATATACGTCATGATCATGTAAGATTCGTAGAACACACAAGCCTCAAGGTGATTTTTGCCTGTAACTCAAGCCTGTGTAAGATGAATATTGTGGCACTGTGACACTTGTTAAGTTCAGTATGTTCACTTTCATGATGCTCAAGTAAGACATCTGAACGGACTCAGCATGGATCCTAGGCACAAAAACATATCAGTGTTTTCAACATCTTAAAAAAAACTGCTTGTATTTGATAATTTGAAGTCTTCAACATATACTCTCAATACTTCGTCAATTTTTTATCTTAATTACCAAGATGAACATGGCTAGGAAAAACTACTAAATTACTAATTCACATAAAATATGAAACCATTAATAAAGCATGACCCAGAATGCAGCATCTTCGTGTTTGGAGAGGTACAAGTTCTAGTTGTTCACTGAAGTCTCACAAAAATGACAGAAATGGTATTTAAGAAGTCTCACATTCTACGTGTTATCACTGCCCAAGAGATCCATAGCCTTTTGTGCTCTAATACAACAGAAAGCCATTTAGCTTTGTCTCTTAATTAAGAATACATAAGAACGGTTTTACCAAAGCAGGCCAAAGCTCCACTGAACCCACTACCCAACAGTGGCCATTGGAAAGAAAGAGACTTGCGGGTTAATTTAATAACTAAATATTTAATAAACTACAATAATATTTTAAAATAATAATGACAATAATAACAATAATAGTAATAAATACAAATAAACAAATGAGCAATACACAGTGAAACTTCTCAGCACCCAATGACCAATGAAACTTCTCATCACCCAATGAGCCTCTTTCCTGGCTACTGATCCCAGAGCAGGGAAAGTTGTGAAACTGCAATTCTGGAATCATTCATTTCAATNCTGTCTATTTTATGGGCCAACAGAAAAGGAAATATTGTTTAAAAGTAAAAACAAACTGATATAAACTCAATACTCTCATCTTAAAAATGAACTAGACCAAATAAAGTTTTGGTATTCCACTGTTTAAGTGTGTGAACAAAACCACAGAATCTAGGAAGTGGAATAGGCATTATTATAACGAAAACAACTCAAGTAACTGCTTAGACAAGAGCCTCATTTTTAGTGCGTGAGTGAAGTTAGTCTCTTGCATAAACGTCTGTCTCAGTCATATTTTAAAAAAATCCACAAAATTAGATGCAAGAATAGCCATTCTTTATGACTTTCCCATAAGACAAACAAGAAAATGGAAGTGTACCTATGTGTATGCAATTCATTTTTCAGAAAGTAAGATAACATAGGAAAAAGTCACATAAATGGATGTTAGTTCTACTCAACTTCAAAATAAAAATGACAATAAATTAAAATACACACTCCAATTGAGATTACTGGAATTTAACAGCTACACAGATTAATACCTATTTTTCAAGAGCTGTCTAGTTCCATTTCTTACATTACCAAAATTCATTAAAACAATTATCCCAGAAATCAGTAAAGGAGTCGATGCCACATTTTATTAGAAAAAATAAAATAAATTTTTAAAAAACCCAAACCACACACCAAAAAAAAAAATACAAGAAGAAACATTCCAATTTCACTTCTTTTTCTGGGATTTCATAAATAGCAGCAAGCAAAAAAGTAATTTTAAAAGCAGAATTTTTATGCAATATATTATGTGGGCAGCTGGAAATTGTATCAAGACAAAGTCATTCCATTCCTGCTACTTGAAAATAATCTCTGCCTTTCAGTATCAAGCACATGCTCTGTCTTTTCAAAGAGCACTGGAGGATATCACACAGATGAGACACTCACTGATATCCTGGACAAGCTCCATTGATTTTTCCAAATACTATGTATTAGCACTGAAGAGTCAAGGAAGGTCTCTGTATCACTGCTAGTTTTTCCAGTGTCCTCTGAGTAACTTACATTATTTGCCGATTGAAACATCACAATATAATGAAGACAGAAATAATATGAAACTACAAGGAACAAGACACTGATCTCATGTCTTATTTAAATCATACTGAACTTCAAACCAGCATTCTAAGGTGTGTTGCTATTAAGTAAACGAAAAAACCCAAAAGTGTTACCTTGTCTGGTAATATTCATAACACTTAACACTTTATATTAGTTTTATTTCTAGGCAGAAGTGTGAGTTGCACCCCATACGGTGCAGAAGTAAATGAGCATTGTTCTATACTGGCTTCCAGCAAACCCTCTCTGTGAGCATTCCTTCTGCATCTTTTCAGATTGCATCTCCTTACTGCCTCCAGCATCCTCCCTTAACCCACCAGACTTTGCAT
>VZTO01028286.1:6312-28034 GCA_013400615.1 Syrrhaptes paradoxus
TTCTCTGCCACTTTGTCTTTCTACAGATGGGGACAGCCTGTTCCTGTGCTTTTAAAACATGCTTTTGAGGAATGTCCAGCCTTCCTGGGACCCCTGGCCTTTCAGGACATTATGCCGAGAGACTCTCCCAACCAGTGTCCTAAACAGCCTAAAGTCTGCCCTTCAGAAGTCCGTGTTAGTGGTTTTACTGGCACCTCCTCTTACTTCACCAAGGATCGAGAACTCTATCATTTCGTGGTCACTAAGCCCAACAAAGCCTCCAACCACCACATCTCCCACCAGCCCTTCTCTGTTTGTGAACGGCAGGTCAAGCGAGGCACCTCACTTACCAGCTGTGTCAGGAAGTTATCTTCCACGCACTCCAAGAATCTCTTATCAAATATCTCTTAGTGTCTGTGCTAAAATGCTTAATATCACAAAGCCTCCAACCACCACATCTCCCACCAGCCCTTCTCTGTTTGTGAACGGCAGGTCAAGCGAGGCACCTCACTTACCAGCTGTGTCAGGAAGTTATCTTCCACGCACTCCAAGAATCTCTTATCAAATATCTCTTAGTGTCTTTGCTAAAATGCTTAATATCATGCTAGCCATTTATGAGCATGGCTCTAACTCTCAGGAGTACTAATGACAAAGATACTAAGGGAAACGCTAACTACTTGTAATTTTTAGGCATAGGATGAACACTGCTATAGGTTTAAAACACTTCTGTCTTCTCTGGGCTGTGAAGGCTGTCCCTTCTGGTGCAGGCAAGGGGACCTTCCTCTGGCTGTGACTTCAAAAGATATAAAAGTTTATCCCTGTTTCATTTATCTTACCAGAAAAAAACAAAACCAAAAACAACCCAAAACATATCAAGAGTCATCAACACATCTGATGGGAAATAGAAACATTTTAAATGATGCTGAAAGCACAAATGAAAACAAAAGCTGTCTGGAGGCAGTATGCCTTGCATCTCTACTGTCTAGTTAACAGTATGTCTCACTGTCAGCAAAACAGTACATCAGTCAAATCTAAATCTCATTAGGATAGGCTATGCAGTTTTAGCTGAACACAAACTACTGTTCAACCTTAGCCAAAGGAACCAAGAATGATTAGCAATAAAATGCAGTTAAACAGCAGCAAAAATACGACTTCACTATTAGTTGGACAATAGAACATACTTCTTTTAAAAGTGCTTTTGTGAGGCAAACCAGGCAAACCTGAAGAGGAAAAACTATGAATGCACTTGCTGGTTTGGTAGCAGATGCATAAAGGAACACACTGGAAGTTTTGGAGCTGAGAAAAGAATTCACTTGGGAAAATACTTTCCCACATATAACTGTTCTCGTAGAAGAGGGACTTGCAAGCTGTGACTGTTTCCATCATTCAGAGAGCAACACCAAAGCACAAAGCCTCATCAGACCCTTCATTCACACCACACCTTCCTCTTAAGACAAAACCACTCAGAGCTATACAAATGAAGCTATTCCCTACCCCAAGTAAGTTGCTAGACCTAACAATATTTTATTGGGCATGCTTTTGCATAGCTTCTCACAGCCTCCTTCGGTTGAAAGTTTCTCAGCTCTGTTAGATTCAAAGTCTTGTTCATGGGCAAAGAGGAAGCACACCTTATACACAGAAGTAAAGCCAAGAGTCAAAATATCCACAGTCTAATTCAAGAAGCATCATTAGTGTAGCTCTAATTATTATACAAAAACAAAGAATAATAATACAGAAGAAGTCATAATAATAGGAATACTACAACTAACATTGTCTAAAATCTCTTTCCCTGGTGTTACGCTCACCGCTCCACTGCTTCTCTGGGTCCTAAGGTTGTTGGTTTCACACTGGTGTGGCAATGGGGGGATGATATGAAGAGCTGTCAGCATCTGGAGTCCTCCTCTGGGAGGAATATCATGTTCATGCTGACGGATTTTTCTTCCCAGCTTTTAGGGCCACATATATATGTCTGTTTGCTAACATGCATTTACATCTCTCTCTTTCTTCAGTTGGTCTGCAGCTCCTGGTTATATCTGAATTTACTATAAATGGTGCCACGCTCATATGTTAGATACTATTTCTTTGTTCTTTGTTGACCCCTAAAACCAGTTTTCTCAAGCTCCGGGTCTGCATTTTTAACTGATTATTACTGAGCTGTTCAAAGCGTGGGGTCTCCAGTGCCAGGCCTGTGCCCCAACTCTTATCACCCCGCGCCTGCACTCCTCTGCGCCACGCACTGTACCTTCGCTCTCAGTGCCTCTGCTGCTCCACCGGGCCTGCGCAACTGCTATCTGTACAAAACCAGAGTTGCACCACACAAAAATAAGCAAGAGCAGAACAGATACAGACACTTGGTCAACTAAAGAAACTGCTGTAAGAGATAAACCAAGTAAAACTGGCAGGCCAAGGAAAGTTCGGGCAGAGCAGGCCTGACAGGCCTCAGTCATGAGGCCTTGTGAACTCAGGACACCACTTATGGCTTTGTTACCAGCAATGGCAACACCATTATGACAGGGCTGCAAGGTTACAGTCCTTTAGAGGAAGGGTTCTGCACTTTCCTAGCTAGGTGTCATAGTCAAAGGGCCAGTGCTTTTGCAGCAGCAGAACAGTACCCATGACATGTCAAAATTCAGAGCAAGTAACTGGAACCAGAGCTAAGCAAGCACAGAACAGGACAATCGTAAAAAATTGGAAATTTTTTCTTTATTTACTCTTAAACAAAATGTTCAGAACTTTTGACCAAAACAGAAAATTCAGACAAAATAAATTTGTACAAAATGTGTTTATATATGTGTGGAGGTGTATATACAATTCATTTTTCTGTGTCTTTGCGTGTGTGAGAGTGAGCAAGTGCACACATGTGCATGTGAGAGAGCGCAAGAGCACCCCTGAGAGAGGGAGTGAGTACACACAAGAGAGGGAGAGAGGGATGATTGCAAGGATTTTTTTTTTCCTTTTCTAATAATCTGCAGAAAATAGAAACCACTGCAAATTCATTTTTGCTGAATTTGTCCTTTTCAGTAGGAAAAAAAAAAAAAGCTCTGGCCAAAAATATCCACAGCTACAGTGAATTTGAATTAAGCATGAGTGGTATCTTTTTCAAAAAGACACTTTGCATCTCGCTTTATGGGCCTGTTGCCTGATACATCAATAATGAAACTGGATACTACAGACCATTGATTTCACAAGGTCTACTCATGTGAACTAAGAGATGAGCCATTGCTCCCAAAGGTACTTAGTTATTCTGCCATACTTATGTCCTGGCACTAATGTACTGTATAGTCTCACATCAGACTTTTTTTTCCAGAAGATGTGAGAAAATGCTGCATCAATTTGCTAATTTTGTGATTACTGTCATTTTCCAAATTCTGCTCTGCATAACATGGATGTAAATACATAGTAACTCCACAAAATATGTAGTATCTCCATGGAAATCAGTAACTGGTATGAAGGGAAGTCAAGTTCAGTCTTAAGGTTTTGGCTACAGTTTTTTTGCAGTAACTCTCTATAAAACCACACTGACGATTTCTGAGCAGATCTTATTAAGGTTCTCCAAGTACTTATTCTGAAGCCATACTGAAAATCTGTGCTTTGTAGAGTCCTACCCCTCCTTCTATTCCCCCATATCAAGCCTCATAACATCCCTATGGAGGGGGACCACCACCAAAAATGGCCACTCACTGCTATCTCTTTGGCCACTTTCTAGGGAGACAGATGCCCTCAAGAGCCCAATTTATGGTTTTTCAGCAAGTCTCATATGCTTCACTCTCCAGAGAAGCTGGAACTACCCTTTGCTGTCCAAGATGCTTCAGTCTTCTCATAATACAACAAATGAAATTAGGGAGGGATTTCAAGGTCACAAACCTCAATAATTTCCTGATAGATGTACTGAACATAAACCTCTAGTAGAAGATGATGTCTTTCAAAATTATGAATAGCAAGAATTTCCACATGTAAAAACATAACAAGAGTCTCTTTTGCAACTAAATACTTCCTCAAAAATAGGAAGTCAAATACTGAATTCTAAACCTATTTCTCCACAACAGAACTTTAAAGAGACAGATGACTACCCTCCAATTATCCATGAGTCTAATAAAAGGCACAAATGTCTATTCTAGTAAAAACACCCACTTATTGCCAGCAATATGTTTCCTAAAGAAGGCAATTATAAGTACCAGCTTCATTTAGATTATGTTTGTGTAATGAAGCAGAATTACAATACATTTTTAAAATCAATAGCTCCTTCACATTCACTCTAAATGTATTTAGAAGCTAGCATTATTCAGTTATTAGCATGAGGTTGGTGAAATGGATCTCACTGTGAATGCATTTTGTGCAGTTCTCAGCTCAGCCCTAGAAGTACAGTCTCCAGGTTTTCTTATTTTTGTGACAGAGCTTGTGCATTTTTTAGAAAATAGGCCCCTCAACACTAAAGTGGAAACCACAGTCCACTCAAGTCATTTCCAGCCATGAGAATATCACACAGTGCATGTTTGACCAGGAAAGCTGAAGTAACAGTTTCTGCTCAGCAGAACTTAGTGAAATCACCCTGTGGACTTTGGTAACAATTAACTGAGAACCAATCCAGCATATTAAAACATGTGTTTCTAAACCTAGTGAATTCTACGCAATGGAGTGTTAGTTTGTGGTCAAAGAAATTTTGATTTTGATATAAGCAATCCTCGAGTTATTAGAGCATTGCTCCAAGAAGGTAAAATGCCACTATTTCCTACCTTGAATTTTACCTAAATTGACTGATGGGCTTGGGGAATGGATCCATCAAGAGGATGAGATAAATATCTACATGCTTTGTCTCTGAAAAGGCTACTAATGAAGTATTGGTCCACACTGGCTTAAGGTTATCAATGCATCTCTTTACTGATGAAGACAATAAAATGAGGTAATAAAAGCCCATAGCAAGCTAGTGTAAGGCCATTGTTCAAGAAACCATGACTTAGGTGACCTGACTATATTTTCAGTTGTTACCTCTTTGCTTTTCCGGGACCAGGGTTTTTTTCATCTTAAAATCAAATATTGCAAAAATGTTCTATTAAAGAGAAGTTTTTTAATGTAAGGCAGGTATTGGGCTGATATGGTGATTGTTAACCAAGTAAGTTTTCTCTAGTCTGGTTGATTTTCCCAGCCTATTTCCTCTGACTGGATATTTAATTCATCATATATTTTAATTCTGTTCATGAAATTTGTTAAAACAGAAAATGAGGTGAAGCAGTTAATTAGTTGAGTAATCTGGATGACGCAAATGGCTTTAAGTACAAGTTAGTCTAATGCATCGCTTCGTGTTTTTGCTACCACCTGCCATTCTTTTTAGAAGGAAACGATGTTTCCTAGTCATCTTGGGAGACATTAGTTTTTTATTGCAAGAACATGTATTAGATCATACCTACTAAAAAAGAGTATAACCTGCTCTGCCTTGCAGGCTCTCACACGACACATAATACAAGTTAAAGGTTCATGCTGACCTGTAATCAGTCACTACAGATTTAGGTCTTCATCCAACAGCAAGCTCTATATAGGTTGATTGCTTCACCTGCTGCACTCAGCAGAAGGGAGTAATTCTGTTTTCAGAGATGCACACACAAGTGTCTTTGATTTCACTGAGCAATATGTGGGTATACCAACAGCACAGCTAGATTTTATTTTCTGTTTACACAGCTGTCATACTTTATTGGAAGTGGTATCTAAATCAACTTAGTAAAATGGTACCTTGTTAAGCACACAAAAATTCCCAATCACATTTTTGACAAGAATATTTTCACTTTTTTGTATGAAGACATGTGTGGCTACTGTAACATTATCGTAGTAGAATTCCATAGCAAACCAGATTTGCAATATGACATGCATTCACTTTCCATTAAAAAGCACTATTTAAACACACTACAGAATTTTTTTTCTGTAGCATTAGCTGAAGTATATGTGGGTTTATGTTTTCTCTAAAATCTATTATCATCAACTGATATCAAGGGAGATTTTGTTAATGTCTGCTGACAGTTTCTTTAGCATTCCCTAGAAGCATCAGCCTCAGAACAAAAAAGCCTAGCAGTTTTCATCACATTAGAAAAAAATTACATTCAGGATATAATTTGTGACTTAGCACTAGTGGCATTTTGTGATTCCACATAAATCAGAGCTGCAAAATCACGGTCAATAAGTCAAAAGTTTAGACTACACACAAAAGATGTTCATAGTGGTAACTCGTGAAAGACCAAATTTTCTGCTTGCACCAGATGAAACAGAGAAATCTTATCGGTGTAAGCTTGCTATGTTATTTCATTGTTGTGACATCTTCGATGACTTCCAACATGAGCAAGTTACATGCACGCCTGCCTTAGAGGAAGCACGGCTCCTGTGCTCAATGGGAGCCGTGCCCAATCTGCAAATTTGAATTCAGCTCCTGTCCATCCTGAAAAAGTTACTTTCCAATATTGGCCAGGGAACAGAGTAACACCACATAAACATCCATCTTCCTCTCTTTTTCTCATTATTAGAGACATTTTCATAATAAAGGCCAAGCTTTGTTTGTAAGCATTCCCAGTAGCGTAATGAAACAAGTAAAAGGAAAGTAAATGGCTCAGTGGCAGAATATAAACCCAGTTTCCATTAGCAGGATAGAAAAATGAAGCACATCAAAACTAACACAAAGTCCACTATTAATAGAGGATACATTGAGATTAGAAGGCATGTTATGTCAAATAGAGGCTGCACACTAATTTTGTACAGATGATCACTTTAATACACGTTGTAAAAGAACAATCTAAAAGCAGCTTAAGGCTTTCATTCAAATGGATCATGAAATGCTCCCTTTCAGTCAATAATCTTTTGCACATATGAATATAAGGCATAACAGCATGAGCTTCCTAACTATAGATGTACAGGAAAGAGGGTCCTGAGATTTTATGAAGTGTAGCATAATATTCCAGGGCAATAAAATGTCAGTAACTGAGGTAAACCACTTCTCCTGACAATAGCAAACAAAAGAACGCAGTGCCCGCTTCCTGATGTATCCATATAAACAACTATTTTCATAACACAGCTTATTTGGGGTGGAGGGGCATACATGTTTGTGCACTGCTTCCACATTAAAAGAGACATGAAGTTCAATTATTACTTTTCATGATTGTGTAATAAAAAAATACAAATTAGTTGTATCTTTAAAAATCTCTCCTAAAAATAACATTTCCAGGAGTGAAAGAATCACTACCTAGGGGGTGCATTTAATTGTTTTCTTTAATTAAACTTCAATGAAGTTAAAAGCAGAGTGCAACAGCCATTTTCTACTCCAGAAGTAGCTATGCTCACCGTAACTGATAAAACAAACTCTTCAACTTTGCTAGTTGAGAACTTAATTCAATTATATAGTTATCCCAGATTTTATTTCCTCCTTAAGAGTATATATGGTTAAGTCTGCACAGGAGAGAGAGAGACTCTGGAAAAGAAGCAGGTTTTCATGCTTTGAGAGAAGCCTGAGATTTGTGCCAGATGCATGAGCTCCGAGTATTAGAATGAAACTGGCAGTGGAACTTCACATACATACTAGGGTGCTCATCGCTTGCCACATTTCTGAATGAGGTACACGTTTTGCTAGCAAAGCAGAGAGAGGATTTATTATCCCCGCTACAGCCCCAACGCCTGCTGTCGCAGCTGAAATTTCCCTTTCTGAAAACCCTGCTGCCACGAGCAAATACAAGTAGCAACGCCTACCCCCCCACCTCCACCCCCCGCCAACAAATTAAAAAAAAAAAAGAAGGGATAAAGACAGACTATTATTTCATTTCGCTGCCCCAGCCCCCGGCCAGTTCCCCCCGACCCCGGGGCCAGAGCGCGGCCGCTCCGCGGGGTTCGGGGCTCGCTCGCCCGCGCGCTGTCCGCGGTGCTGAACGCCGCTCGCACTGCCCCCCCGCTGCCCGTCCGGCAGCCGTAACACCGACCCCCACCACCACCCCTCTGCCACAACAGGTGCGCTGCCGCCCGCCGGGCGCAAGCGGGTGCCCGCCGTCTATCCCCGCCCCACCGGCCGGCCCCGGCGGTCCCCCGCTCACCTGCGGCACGGAGGTGGAGCAGGAGGCAGAGCGCCCGGAGGCAGGCGGCCGCCCGCCGCATGGTGCGAGCCGCGCTGAAGCGAGCCGAGGCGAGGCGAGCCGGGCAGCGCCGCGCCACCGCGTCCCGCTCCCCCTCGCCCCCGTCAGTGAGCATGCCTGGGAGCGGGCTGCGCATGCGCAGCGGCGCGCGGGCGGGAGGGCGGTTGGGCGGGAGGGTGTCCTCACCTGGCTCCTCAGCGCGGGGTGAGGCGAGGGGCGAGCCCGGGCGGCGGGGAGCGGCGGTGACTGGGGTGAGATCGCCCCTCCATCACTAGGAGATGGGGTTGGGGAAGGACCGTGGGGAGCCAAGGTGTCCGGGGATGAGAGGCGAAGGGAGGGAGCTCCAGCCCCAGCCGCATGTCGCCGGGGCAGGAGGCGGTAGCGAGGAGGGGGGTTTCTCCCTCAGCTCCCAGCCGGAGCTCGCCGCTGCAGCGAAGCGGTGGGGTTTGCATCTCCCCAGCACTGCAGCGCTGATGAGGCTCGTCTCGGAAGATGGGGCATGTCTGCCGGGGGTTTGACGATGTGTGGTTTGGTGCTTGCAGCAAAGGCACTCCTCCTCCCCTTCAGTGTGTTGGGAAACACACTGTGTCGTAGAATAAGCAGTTAGCAAAAACTACACGAAGGAAATAATGGCTGATGCTCGGGCTCTGCTGAACTCCAGACGGTGGTTCAGACCAGTCTGATGCAAGACCTGCTCAGGAGGCGCTCAGAAAATTTGATTATATGGATATCAGAGACCCACATACAGAGGCCAAACATGAAACAGCCCTGTAACAAGATCATTTTCTAAAGTTGAGTTTAATTGATCAAAAGAGTCACTAGAGGCCAACCTTGAGAGGAAGTGGCAGATGTGTCACTTGGCAAGTGATCCACCTACAGACTAGTGCTGGATGTGGCAAGCAGTGCACACGCACTGTCAGGTCTGCGGCTGAAATGATGTGTCCTAAGTAGAAAATAACAGTGGAGATGAACAGAGCTTGCTTGCTTCTAACTGGCTTTAAATGAAGCTTTGGGCAGAAATTTTCTTTGTATGAAGATGGGAAGGGCTGCACAGGGCCTGATATCTAGATGCGATTGCATGTGTGAATGTACGTATGCAAATGAACTTCCTTTGCCAGCCCCCACACGGCTGTTCACATATGTATAGACAGTTAGGTCATTCACTTGACAGCAACATAAGTGAAAAAAGGCTTGGTTCAGAAGACAGCACTCAGTCTTGAGCTCTGCCTGAAACAGGGAATTAAAATGATCAAGGGGATTTTTGAACAAGGAGTGGTATTCGAGCCCTGTCAACTCAGTAATATCTTTTGTAGGTATTGTGCCTCAATATGCCCTGCTAATTCGTGAGATTTCTTCTGCTTCCTCTACTGAGATGATAATTTGCTGTGGGTACATACAAATTGCAACACATCCTGTTCCAGTTTAATCCTGCTGTTTCTCACTAATAGAAATGAAAGCAAAAAGAAGGGGAAGAAAGAAGTGCCCCCAAAACTGCAGTTCCTGTGTGCCCAGGCCTCAGAGGTACATATGTGGGAAAAACAAATAGTGGGCTATACTTGCCCTTGCTGTGGAGTGAAAATTACAATTTAGCCAACTTCTAGAGAGAGACACAAGAGAAATTTACCTACAGTCCTCTGATGTTTTGTTATTGTCCACAAGTCATCACCCTTATGTGTTCTAGATAAGGATTTAGGGTCAAATATGTCAACAGGATAACTCCACTGAAGCTAATGGTATTGATTTGTCCCGATGTGGTTACAGATGAGGCAGCTGTGGTTTCATATGATTGAGTGCTGTGGCAATATCTGCTCACCTTACTTGTGCAGCTCTAAGGCACAGAGACCAGATGACTCACCACTACTCTGTTAAGAAAATTGTTTTCCACTGGGGAAATGTCTTGAGATATGGTTTTGAGCCCACATCCAGTAAAACATTTAGGCTTCCAACTCATACTTAAGCTGAACTGAATGGGAAGCTAAGACTAAATAATTTGCTGAATTTTATATCAATGCATCCTTTTTAAGGGGCAGTCTCATCAATGCGAAATGGAAGCCTAACTTTGGAGTGGGAAGCTGTTACACAGAAAGTGAGCTAACACATGTTGCATCAGCTTGAAATCTCTGGCTTCACTGATTTTTTTAATTGTTTTTTTTTCTTTCTAAATACAAAACATATATTAACAGAGTGGAGATCCCTAGTGTGTGGCTTACTCTAAGAGAGTGTATTACTTCTAGAGCTGAATTAAGTGTTCAGCTGAATGCTGAATATTACCAGTATTTATAACTGAGGTAAATAGTATGGGACACTGCTAATTCTTTTCAATGTTTTTTCCATAATACCTTCTTATCTTCTGATATGACAGACTGAGTATGCTGCTAAGAAGTGACACTTGATGCTGGTTACAGTTAAGAGAGAGTGTTGCAAGTGTTAGAGCTCTTACTGTTTTTCTCCCCTGTCATGCTGGGTAGACCATCTTCCTTGTCTGGGAATCATTTTGCACTAGGCTTCCATTGACAAATTGCTTTAAGGGGAAGTTAAAACAACGAAAGCCAAATTCAAAACCAATCTTCAGTTTAGGAGGAGATTACTACATAGATTAGCAAGCAGAGAATATATCTGAAGAAGAAAGAATCACACTTTTGTCTAAGATTAATAATATGGATGCTTATATCTGTTGTCCCTTGAAAAGCTTCAGCGGAAAACTGAAGCACTGTGTAGTAATAAATGAAGCAGCTTGGAGGAGGAGGGGTGAAGAGGAGGTTATATGCATAGATCAAAGGATTCTTTGGAGACATTGATGCAAATCAGAAAAATAACTGCTTTTTGGTGTGCGCACGTGTGTGCATGGAGCAATCTCAGCAAAGGAAAGCTCAATACATGTACAATTAGGTCTCACACTAAATAATATTGCTTGGGTGGAAAGAGAGATTCTTTTAACTGTGTGGAAAGGTAACTGCTACAGGAGAAGTGTCAGGGAGTAGCTTGTGTCCTGAGAGATTGCCCGTGGGCAAAATCATTATCATACTAATGCAAATGCATCATATTCCTTAATGAGTATTGTCATTATAAGATTGCAGCCTTCTAAAGTGGTCTGAGACTCTCCAGTGGTTTTTTGGCAGAATCTCTAATATAGACATGAAAAACTGACACTGACTCAGCTGAGACAACAAAAACTTTGATAGCATAGGAAAGAGAGAGAGAGGGGGGATGAAAGGGTATTTTGCCTATGTATGTAGAACTGAAACTTCAAGATCATTATCCAGATTTTGGCAAGACCATCTTATAATTATTTTTTTTTCAGATAAAGTTAACTACAGATTAAGTAGAAACATTTCACTCCTGTTTTATGAAACCGTTTGGAAGGAATCAAATGGATTAAGTGATACCTGACCAAAAGCTGCCTGTTAAAGACACAATACAAACCACTGTTAATCCCCAGTGTGAGCAGCTAAAGTATTGAACGAGACCTGTAAGGGGCTTGGGTAGCCCTAACCAGTACTGAGTTACTGAATTACAAGCACCAGTACTTGCAATTGCAAGATTACTTCCCTTCTGGCAGCCAGTTTCATTCATGCATTTAGATTGTCAGCAAAGTTACATTAATTTATTTTGATGTGAAGATATATAGCTCCAGATTACCTGTTTTCCAATGGAGTACTCAAAAACTACGGCATTCTACAATATCTTCAGAAGTTTACAATGCTGTGGAAAGGAAGGGGAAATGAAGCCGGCAATTAAGATGATGGTTATGGCTTTCTCTGTATTTTCCATGTGAAGGAGGAGAGGAATGAATGGGATTTGGAGCTGCTTATTCATACCAGGTTGATGATAGCTTGTCTCAGCATTCTGTATTTAGTGGTAAAATACCTTTAACTATATTTGAAATAATAAGGATGGCTATTTATCTTCTTGCCTATGGCAAGGTCTTTTAGCACTGTTTCCATCTGAAGTCTAATTGTGCAAATGTGCCAGAAATGTCAGCTTCTCCTTCTGCCATGCTGTATTAGCTGTTCAATTGTTTTGCCTGAAAGTGGGACATGAAGTTACAGGTCAAAATATTCCAAATATAGGTGTAGGATTTGCTTCACCTAACCTGAGACATCTGCAAGGTAGATATCTTCCTCTGAGTTAGTCATGCTGAGCTCCCTTTGTCATCAAGAGAAAAAAATAATAAGTCCTAGAGCATATTTCATATGACCTCTTTTAAATGTCAACCTTGGGATGAATCATGCCCCAAAATGCTGAATTTTCTCCACTGACAGTAATGGGAATTTAAGATACTTAGCTCACTTCTAGGTATGAATATTTGCTCAGGTGACTCTTACATTTTCTTACAATTTGTTCACCTGGTCATTTTTCTGGACTTCTAATTGCAGACATCTGTGGGTTTGAGCTGGTGTTAAACAACCCCCCACAAGGACATAATCAACAATTCTATGTTAGCAGGCATTTTTGTCTCTCTGTCCAGGTCCATTCATAGCAAATACCTGGAATAGCAAGTGTCAGTTCTGATTTCACACAGTCCAGGTACCATTTCACCATTTTCTCTGATTTCTTCTCTCTTTTATGCTATTCATACCAGAGGGCAGTAAAGGTATCTTCCTCAAATTCTACTAAGCATCAACATTTATAAAATCAGGTACAGAAAAAGACATAAAAATAAGTTTCAGATTATCCTCAAAATACTTTAGTCAAGGCTAGGAATATATCTCTTGAACTACACGTATTTCTATAATCAGGTATTTTATGTCAAAGTAATTTAATATTATGTGCTTTTCTCATAAAATACTGATAAAAAACCCACAAATATGTTTGTGTGTACTAATAAGCATCTAAATATGGAAGGCAAGTTACCCATGTTACTAATAACTACACAGTACAAGTAGAAATGAAGCAGCTATGTTTGAAATCTAAAGTAACTTGCACAGCACAATTTATAATTAGATTCAAACTACTCACCACAGAAGTAACTAACTTTGCTTGGAGATAACAATATTGACCTTGTGTCTCACGTGAGTCAAACTTCAGGCAACTCTGACATAATCCATAGATGCCAGTATTAGAGTAATTTCAAGTTCAGGTAAACTGAGGGAATCTGGGCATTTATCTATTCGCAGTGTTGGCCTCAGATTATTTACTTTGATGTTATATTTCAAAAAGTGTACCATTCCTTGGAATAGGAAATAAAATAAATCAGTCAAAATCTCATTAACTGAACATGCAATTTTGTGCAAAGTTAACTTTCTTCTCCTAGCCCAAGTAAAAAAGAAAAAACAGCCAGTCATTTCTCTCAGATTGGTTTAACATTCACTATTTTCTTGTATAAACAGAAATCTTGAATTATTGAAAATTTGCCTGATTTGTCTGCCCATTGGCTTTTCAAACAATGTTTCTAAAATATGAGATTTCAGTGCTTCAGAAACTGCAGCACCTTAGGCTGAATGACAACATGGACAGGACTTGTTAATATCTGACATTCGTGGAACATTAGGAGATGCAAGTCATAGCAGGTGTCCCTAGCAAATAACAAGTATACATCTTGTATAATTAGTATCCAGCCTGACACTGTTCGGAGATTTAATTGGTAGAAGAATTTTTTCATTAATTATTTTGCTTTAGGTTATCATTTGATTAATTTTTTATTAGACACATGATATATCATAAAGGTAAAGATTTTAACATAATTGCCCTAGCCAGAAAGTTTAGATAATTGGTAGTATTCTGCTATCTTTTTATGTCAAGCTGAGTTATATGTGTGTTTGCAAAGGGAGAAGGTATCTTGGGTTGGGCCAAATAAAATCTCTGGATAAACTCCATGTTTATCTGTGTCTAGGGTTTGGGGTTTTTTTGGTGACTGTTTTAAAACATCAAATCTTCACCATTCTACTCACACTGCTAGTTACACACACAGACAATCCTACTGAAACTCATGGGTGTGCTAAGTCTTTTTTTAAGTGACTAGTCAAGACTATGGAATGAAATTCCACAGGTATTAAGAACCGTGGCAAAAACTCATTTACTTTCATTCCAAGTCTAAGGCATATTTAGAATCATAGAATCATAGAATAGTTTGGGTTGGAAGGGACCTTAAAGATCATCTAGTCCAACCAGCCCCTCTGCCATGGGCAGGGTCACCTTCCACTAGCCCAGATTGCTCAAAGCCTCATCCAGCCTGGCCTTGAACACCTCCAGGGATGGGGCATCCACAGCTTCTCTGGGCAACCTGTTCCAATGCCTCACCACCCTCACAGTAAAAAATTGCTTCTTAATATCTAATCTAAATCTACTCTCTTTTAGCTTATAACCATTACACCTTGGCCTATCACTACACTCCCTGATCAAGAGTGCCTCCCCAGCTCTCCTGTAGCCCCCTTTAAGTACTGGAAGGCTCCTCTAAGGTCCCCCCAGAGCCTTCTTTTCTCCAGACTGAACAACCCCAACTCACACAACCTGTGCTCATACAGCAGGTGCTTCAGCCCTTTGACCATCTTCATAGCCCTCCTCTGGACCTGCTCCAACGGGTCCATGTCTTTCTTATGTTGGGGGCCCCAGACCTGGACGCAGTACTCCAGGTGGAGTCTCAAGAGAGCAGAGTAGGAGAGAGAGAAGGAGAGAGAAGATTCACCTCCCTTGACCTGCTGGTTACGCTTCTTTTGATGCAGCCCAGGACACGGTTGGCTTTCTGGGCTGCAAATTCACATTGCTGGGTCATGTTCAGCTTCTCATCAACCAACACCCCCTTTCTTTATTCAGCACAACCCACAGTATAATACACATAGTATTTGTTCTAAAATCTCTCTCAAACAATTTTCCTCTGGGGCAGAAGATGGGGAAAAGAACAAACAGCATCAGGCAGATGCTAGCCATGTTGCTTAATATGTTCCTGGAAGGAAGACCAGTCTCACAGCAAAAAATTGGTATAAGTTGAACAGTGTGGGTCTATGCACTGAGTTTGAGGAGCTTGTAGCAAACTCCTAAATCTTTAAATAAGTCACACATTTTCTTATTAGAAATATTGCTTCTTGGGTGTTTTGTTTGCTTGCTTGTTTTATTAATATAAACAGGAAAGCAGCAGCCTGTTAATATCCCCATTAGTATATATAAAATATTTAAAATATATAATGTTTAAATAATGTTTAAAGTGAAATTTACTTTTAAAGAGGGCAATAAAGGAATCATCAAAAAGATAAAAAGTCTAGGGTGTACATTTTAAAAATAAATTATTTACAGCAAAACATTATCCAAGCTCCAGTGTACAGGTTTGGAAATATTGTTATGAGGACTGTATGACAATTTCCCAGCAAGCCTAGATACCAAAGCATACCTAGTTTTGTTGAGAGTTGAAAGTGTTATTGTGATTCACAAATAAAACACAATTTATTCTCCAGGAAAGAGTCAGATATGCACTTAAATAAAAGACACAAATAAAAATTTCAGACCATCAACAATTTTTATGTCTCTCATTAAGGTTTCCTGGCATCCTCTACTAGAGGGTGCTTTTCTTTTCCAGTTTCTTCTAAAACCTATAATTTTTTAAAGATTTGATCTGAACTTTTCCACATATGTTTTGGAGAGTTTGCTTAATTTTATTGCAACAAATTTGACTCTACCTGTTAGTGCCAAGATGTAAGCACTAAAAATATATTATCTTTAACATAGCCAAGCTTTTGATTGAAACTAGGAGCCATTCTGATGTCAGGATGTATCTATTGTTGTTACCGTAAAACATTGTCCCAAATTTGACAAAGTTACAAGAACTAACATTTTCAGTGAGTGTACTTAAGAGTTTCTGGAGGTGGTGACTGCTGTTTGTTTTCAGCTGGAAGAAAAATTCTCTAAAAATTTCATCTGCCCATAATATACTCCAGTTCTAGTTGCTGGCTGGAACGTTTATTGGCCATTCCGTCAGAGTAAAAGTGCAAACTTCATTGCAAAGGTCGGAGGACTTCTTGTAGCTACTGGTTTTATCAGCAGGGAGTCATAAGGTGGCAGAATGGAATACAAGGAACCTCTACCTGCTCCTGGCAGTGTAGAGGAGAAGCTCAAAGGGGAATATCGAAACAGGTATAAATGGAAAAGAAAGCGTTAATAACGAGGCAAAACAGGCATTAATACTCTGATGCAGTCTGATTGCAAAAGGAAAAACTGAGGTACAGCAGTGGATGGGGGAAAGACAAGAAAAGAAATAAAAAGTGGTCAGGGAAACAGGAGGAGATGCCAATAGAAGCACGAGGGTCTGTGGATAGTAAAGTAAACACTATAGTTTGGAGAAGAATGCCAGATTCTTTGTGGGTTGAAAAAAACATGTTCCAATTTGCTGAACAGCAAGTAATTTTATACAAACAAAACCAAAAACAAGACTCCCCTCTGCAATTTGTAATCTGGAGAAATAAAAAATAAGAGGCCAAAATTTAGTAATTGTTTCTCTTAATGCCAGGTTAGGGACTCCAGTCCTGCTTACCTAGTCACATGGGCTTCATCACCAACACCTGAAGGACACAATGATTAAAGACAAAATAATTGTGCTTATTAACTGTGACTTTTTAATTGATAGAAAAGAAATATTAAAAACAGAGCACAACCAAAAGGAATGGCTATTACATTTTAGTTCTTTTTATTTGTCCTTTTTGTGGAAAGGCCTTAACAAAGACTACATCAGAGTGTGGTCTAACCATATGGAATCCAGGATATCTACTTCTTCCAAGTAGCAGCCAACTTTATCTTAATGTAACATAAGTAACAATTCCAGTTGAGGATTGTTCAGGCATATGTAAGGTATCACAGATAACCTAACCTGTAGGGTTATAGATAATCAATGGACAGAAATTTTAAGTAAATAAATATGTATTTTTATGTTCTCCAGTCATCACTGGTATAAAAATAATCACAGGTACCTTTTCAAATTGAGAAAATACTCTGACAAGATTGGAATGATTTAACATTACAGTTTTACTGATGACTATCTTTGAATCAATATTGTTGTTTTTCCCTACAGTTTGCTACCAGAAAATAGCTACTAAGCCACAGGCAAAGTGCATCAGTCGTCATCCAGCAGCTGGTACCCTGAGAAAGAAAATAGCCTGTAATGCTCAAAGTGGCTCAGGTCATAGAGGACATTGTCCGTATAATGATTTCAACTTGTTGTTGACTCTTGGAAATCTGTACAATTCCAAGTTATTTATAAATTGCAAAATGAAGAGAAAAATCATCCAATATGGAAGGTTTCAATTGAAACATTATGTTTACACTTACACAGCCAATACAAATACCTCATTGTTTAGACTTTATAGTTAAATCTTGCATACTTTAAAACCAGCTGAGAATGGCTAAATATAGTCCCACAGTTCTAGCTCTGTCTTTTTTGGATGCAGTCCTAGGTCAGACCTCCCATCTGACAGGAAGCTGCACTGGATTCTCAAACTGGTGTTGAAGAGCCCTCTCTTGGACATTTATCATTAACATTAAACATTTTCCATCCATTGCTTCATCTAAAATATGGTCTCTGAGGATCTAAACTAGATGTCCTAGGAGCAAGGAAGGAGCAAAGAAATGGCAAAGCACATGCCTACTGAAAAAATTTCTTAGCTGATGAAGCTTTACTCTTAAAGCAGTTGGATTTTCAAAGACCTCACCGTAAAGATAAATTTTCTCCACACCTGATCTCAGTCCTTATGTCATGCCTTTGTCAGATTGTTGGTGGTGTAAAAGGGAAAATCAAATTTGCTCCCTCTGTCCTACAAACACTTTCTATCACATGGCTATGGCTGGCCCCCATAGCCTGCCTGCCACGCAGTCTGGCTCTAGTGTCGTGTTCCACTGCTGTGTTGCAGCTCTTACTGTCATTTTAGCAAACTCTTCAGTAGATTTCTGTAGAAAAGCACTTGTTCCCAGAAGGATGAGACAAAATTTGAGAGTCAGTGTCTGTGTTGGTGGCAGCGTGGTTATGACAGTTGGCAGGACTCTCCTTAGAAGAAGTCAAGCTCCTTTTCTGGACCCAGTATCTTCCATAAAAGTCAATGTATCTGCCTTGTAAAGATCAGAAAAGATTCTAGAGGCATGTTTGACTCTTTCACAGTGGTACAGAAATGTTATAGTAGCAAAGCCAAATATGCAGAAAATGAGAAACATCAAGGTTAAGTTTGCCTAGAAAAGTTTACTTTGGTCCTCTTGTACTTATCCATTAAGATGCAGCTTCCATGAGAGGGCTGCATCCTATGCTTTTCCCTGAGATAAAACAAGAAGAGGTGTAATACGACAGGATTGTCTTCAGATTCTATTCCTGACATTTGAGATATTTGCACAAGTTTTCCTCAAATATGTGCACGCTTCCAGCATTTCCAGTGAGGAAAAGAAAAAAAAAAAGAGAGAAAAGAAAGAAAAGTAACAGTGTAAATGCCATGACATAGGAAATAATAAAAAACTCACATTACAGCAGGGATTTCATCCATTCAAGCAGCTTATGGTAGGGCATTTATCTAAAATAAACTTCTCATCCTCCAGTTTTCGGAACCACATAATGCGTAATGTAAACATTTAATTACCTTTAGTTTTCTGCCAGTCTAGGCCTCCTTGTCATTGCTTTTGAGTTTCTTCAAATGCTGGCATATAAAAGTGATATCATATGATAATCTAGGTGCAAAAATATCACGCCTTTTTAAACTAGCATAGATGCAGGAAAACTGTTTCGTTAGACTTAAACTGCTTTAAAAAACACTGCTGAATCTGGCCCAGTACCTTTCAGAATACTAATGAAATATATCTAATTTATATAATAAAATACATTATCACAGCCTGGACAGATGGGATTGGCTATAATGGTCATTTATGACACAGTTGAAAGATCACGCCTCCAGTTTTTTAAAGACTTAAGTGGTAATGAAGTGTCCAGCTGCGGATGCTGATGGAATGCTGAAGACTTCCAGTGTGGTGAGTGTGCACCTCAAAAACATTTGTAATCACAAAGTTCCTTGTGTGATTCCCTGTGATCTTTGAGAATTGTTCCTTCACAGCAACAGTTCCAGTTCTTTCTGACACCTCTTCGCTGACCCAGGGGTCCCAGGAGGATCATCCCCGTCACCATTTATTCACAGAGCTGCAATATAAAATGAACAGTATTTTTAGTCCCAAAAGCATTTTATTTTAAAGCTCTAACATCTTTATTTTTACATGGATGTGTCCACATGCTCTCCCAGTCCTGGGCTGAACCCCAGTAGGGAAGGAAAGTGCAGCCTTTACCTGATGGATGAATTCACACTTGAATTGGGAAGTCCCCCCAGCTGCTAGTGGAAGTGAGTATGGCTACATGCCCTGGGATCTCCAGCAGGAGAAGGCAGCTGTGAATTCTGCCGGGAGCTTCCCAGGAGCCCAGAAAGAGAAAATCTACCAGAAAAGTGCTGAACTAATGAACCACTTAGACTTTGTGGTTTCCTGGCTGATGCAGCTCCTGACCATTTGGCAGCTTGATGCATGTCTCCTGGGCAACTCTGCTACCAGCATAATTCCTCTGCTACAGCAAATCCATCCCAGGGCACATACCTACATTTTATTTATCATGCTTAAGTCCCCTCTTTGAAGTCACACCCTCACCGTTCTGGCTTACAGCTACTTTGCCATTTATGTTCATTAGACCCTTGTCAGAAATGAGCAGCACACGCAGTTGAGATTCGAGGAACTGTAAAGTTCAAATATCAGAAAAACAAAGCCCAAGCAGCAGTCTGAGACTTAAAGAAGGCCCCAGGGAATGCTCAGTATCGGTCAGGGCGCTCACTAGATGTCACTGTTCTCCAGAAATAAATGTGTGAGCACTTTTTTCTGGCTGTAAATATAATGGTCTTTAAGAGACCAGTGCAGCAACTTGTTTTTTTTCAGAAACTGAGCTCATCTAAAAAACTTCCATAGTTCAGCAAAAGGTTTCTCCAAATGCATTACTTGACTTGCACTGTGTAATTTTCCTCTCACTTACCTCAACGTAAACCAAGAATAGCTTCACTCAAGAGTGAATAGTGGTCCTGGTTTGTGGCCATAGAGGAATACTGCCATTTTTCAATTTTTTACCTATCCATAAGATATATGCTTTAGAGTTGGGGTGATCTCAAAATGAACAGTACAGCACTTTATATAGACTGGCTGTATGTGTACTTAACTTAGTCTGCAGATAAAATACCTGAAAATATGTTGATTATATTTTTGTCCAAGTGCTTAATTTTAGGCACTTAACTTCATATATCTAAATTAGACGTTACTTTCCTTAGGCTCCCTATATGATCACTAGAGAGCAACTGGGTCTCCCACAGTGATTAGAAAGGAAGCACAATTCACGTGCTTCTGGAAGAGCTTCTGTTTTTCCAGTGAGTACATCGGCAGGTCAAGGAGAGATGGCTTTCCTTACCTGACCACATAAAATTGCATCATTAAAATCTGGCAGTGTGAGAGCTGCCAGACATACTGGGCTCAGGTTGTATTCGTGCATTTTAAATTAGAAATGATGCTACTAGTAAGAAAACAGACTGGAAGAAGGGGCAGAGGACCTGCTAGTGAGATAATCATCTTGAAAGAGGATAACTGAGTTAAATCAGGCTGTGTTAAAATAAGCTATTTATAAAATATTTTGGACCGTTAAGTGTTCACAAGCAGGCTACAGCATGGAGTTGCTAATAACTGCCAGATTTGTCACTGCTTTCTTCATGTTTGCTAAATCAATAAATAGTGGGGAAAAAATCCAACCCACCAGTCACCCAAGTGTGTCCAGAGCATTAGTGCATAACAACGTGTTTCGACATGGGGGGTCACACTGCTGACTTGAGGCAGTTAGCTTAGATGCTTTGACTCGCCTTGTGCAGAGTCTACTGCTCTCTAGTGACTCTTTTACTTTTATATAGAGAAACTAGGCTGTGAATCAGCCTCAAGAGTACAGTTCAACAGCATTTCAAGCAGATCGAAGTCACTGGTGTGGCNCCACAGGGTTAGTGCAGGGGCGAGGGGGGGGGTTGGGTGGCACACAATGTGGGAATGTGCCACCAGGATAATAGAAAGCAAGACCCCAGTCACACCAACATCTCTTTGCTCATTCTGCCTGGGAGCTGTTCCTTTAAGAAGGTGCCTAGCATAACCTAGGGCAACACAAGCTGTCCCCTCACACCTCTTCTTGCAGTCTCTACCCCCATCCCCCAAACACACCTCCTGAACTGTAAAGCTTCCAGGGCAGGTTCTGGCCCCTGGTTCTCATGGGTAACAAGATTTTCTCCAGCACAGCATGGGAAGAGTCTCTGTCAACAAAGTGAGAACCTTGCACTGGGTGGAGAGGACAATCATAATCCCCCATGAGTAAAACATGAAACCACAGCTAACCTATATGACAGAACAGAATAAAAGAACAGTGATGCATGTTTCTGTGTTGCTATAACTTTCTCAGGGGCATCTTGGCTCTCAGTCCAGTAACAGATCAGGAGGATGGCGAATGGCTTGGAGATATCTTTTGTCTTCTGCCCCAGTGCTAACTAAAGGACTGCTTGCACAGATCAAGGGACTTCTCTCTACATATTTTAAGTTATGCAAAGCAATTAGTCTTCATTAACAGCTTGTCTAATTTAATTTCAAAAGATCAAGCTGTTTCCCTGTAAGATGACTAAAGTAAAAAAAAAAAAAAAA
>VZTO01028287.1:0-10537 GCA_013400615.1 Syrrhaptes paradoxus
CTACATGGATGAACAAGGAGCTCTAGACAAAATTTGAACATGAAAAGGAAGCATATGAACAGGGAAAACATGGACAGGGGACCTAGGAGGAATATAATGACACCAAGTGTGCAGGTATGGGGTTAGGAAAGCTAAAGGCTGTCTGGAGTTGAATCTGTCAACAGATGTGAAAGCCAACATGAAGTTCTATAAGCACATCAGCAGCAAAAGAAAGACTAGAGAAAATGCTGCTGAATGGGTCAGGGCACTTGGTGGCAAAAGACATGGAGAAGGCCAATGTACTCAATTCATTCTTACCTTAGCCATTAGTGGTAAGACTAGCATTCAGGAACCCCAGGCCTCTGAGACCAGAGGTCCAGAGCAAGGAAGACTTGCCCTCCTCATCCTTTGTTGAGGAGAATCAGGCTAGGGAAAATTTAAACAAACTGGATAAACATAAGCCCATGGGGCCTGATAGGATGTATCTGTTAAGTGCATCACCTCAGGCCCTTGGAAAGTGATAAAATTACTAATTCTGAAAGCCATTTCTACGTACATGAAGGACAAGAAGGTGATTGGAAGTGGTCAGCATGGATGTGTGAAGGGGAAATAATGTTTGACCAACCTCACAGCCTTCTATAGTGAGGTGATTAGCTAGCTGGAAAAGAAGAGAGCAGTGGATCTTGCTTGTCTTGACTTTCTCAAAGCTTTCAACATTGTCTCCCACAACATCCTCATAGACAAACTGATAAAGCATGGGATAGATAAGTGGACAGTGAAGTAGGCTGAAAACTGATGGGATAGCTTGCATATAAATATTTTTAAATGACATATAGTTTCCTTTTTTGACTCTGTGACTTTTTTCTGTTTTGAATCTTGAAAGTTTAGTATGTTTAATTCTTTCTATGCACTGGAGACCTCTAACAGATTATTATTTTAATGAACAAAATGAAGTAATCGCACAACTCCAGAAAAATGGTGTTTTAAGATAAAATATCTGATGAAATGGCAAGTGCTGGTCATTCTGTATTGCTTCACATCTCCCCAGGAACAGATCTATATCCCTAACACTGTATTTACCATACCTTCATTCACCTGCACTAGAGAGTTGTTAATCCCAGGAAGAACGATGGAAGCACATTATACAGAATCTTCATAAACGTATTACCAACAAAGCTCAGAAGATACACTTGGCAATTCACTGCACAAAAGCTGTCTTACTCCTGCTCAGACAATGCTAAAGAGACTGCGACTACCTACTATATCTGAATAATAATACTTACAGCTCAATTCGTGTTATATTCAGAGAATTAGATTTGCTTGACAGTTTCATACCTTCAGGCATAATTCAGTTAATATTATGAGCTAAGCTAATAACTTTTTTTTTCTTTCTAGTGACTACACTTACGTGATGCAAGGCATTACTATGATANATGCCTCACAATTCTAGCAACACTGCCTTAACATGCTCTGTTTCACTGTTTAAAGGCCAGGCAACAGGTGCAGTTTCATCAGCTGAGTACAGTGCCCTCCCCTCTCAGGAAAGATGAGCATCAGCACCTCCACTGAGAAAAAAAATGTAATGGCGAACAATGTGTGGCAACCTATAAGCAACTTGTGTTTTTTTTAAGATTTTCTGGGATGAATGAGGTAGCATCTGAAGACAAAACTAAGCCATAAAATCTGAATCCTCATAGCAGTAACAATTAGACTTGAGGCTAAGCATTATTCTTCTGTCAATATTATGGTAACATGGAGAGCGAAAGTGTTTCTGGTAAGGCTCCAAGGAGCTACACAATCAGAAAGAATCTCTTCCCTGAAGTGTCTGCAGCTCAAACAGATGAGACAGGATAGGATTTGCTGATGGCAAGCATGAGTTTAGCAGAAGAGGCAACCTCAGGATTCTTGTTAATGGCATGCTAGTGTCTGGATGTATTATGAGATGTTGTAGTCTAACTGACTTTGGCCTTGTTTCATGATAGACTCAATGGAACCAATAAAAAAAACCCAAACAAACAAGCAAAAAAAAAACACAAGAGAATAAAGCAGCAACATTTCTAGCCTCAAAGTCAAGAACTACAGAGTCTCTGTCTCCTGAGATTTCCCTCACAGAAGACTAGTATACCTCAGGTTTGATACAGCAAAAAGAAAAGCATACTTGACAACGTAGCCTTCACCCACTGCCAGTGAGACAAACACTGGATTTCAATAAGNTAGTGACTACACTTACGTGATGCAAGGCATTACTATGATAATGCTGCAACATCTTGTCTCCTTCATTTTCTGTCAGAATCATCAGCCATAATATACAGATGTGTGATTACAGTCAAGAGCCTACTCTTCAGTGCAATTTGAATGTCCAAGCATATTTCTAGAGTTTTCTGGTTTCTGGCACACAGGTTAATGTCAAGTGATAATAATCATCTCTCAGTGACTGGAAAAAAAGGAAAAAGCTTGACAGTGCATGCCTCACAATTCTAGCAACACTGCCTTAACATGCTCTGTTTCACTGTTTAAAGGCCAGGCAACAGGTGCAGTTTCATCAGCTGAGTACAGTGCCCTCCCCTCTCAGGAAAGATGAGCATCAGCACCTCCACTGAGAAAAAAAATGTAATGGCGAACAATGTGTGGCAANGGCAACCTCAGGATTCTTGTTAATGGCATGCTAGTGTCTGGATGTATTATGAGATGTTGTAGTCTAACTGACTTTGGCCTTGTTTCATGATAGACTCAATGGAACCAATAAAAAAAACCCAAACAAACAAGCAAAAAAAAAACACAAGAGAATAAAGCAGCAACATTTCTAGCCTCAAAGTCAAGAACTACAGAGTCTCTGTCTCCTGAGATTTCCCTCACAGAAGACTAGTATACCTCAGGTTTGATACAGCAAAAAGAAAAGCATACTTGACAACGTAGCCTTCACCCACTGCCAGTGAGACAAACACTGGATTTCAATAAGATTTCGAAAAGGAGGAAAAACCTAGAGAGTGGCGTGCTCATAGCCTACTAACCTTTCCCATGCTGCTAGCAATAGACAAAAGACCACTATATTCAAACCAAGTAGCAGTACATCTCTAAGTTACTGTATTGCACACAGCTGTTGAGTTACTGCTTCAGTGATGTCTGAAATATGTAGGAGAATCAGGGCAACAGGCAGCCTGGTGTACACAGAAGAATGTAACATCCAGTGGGACTTATCTATAATTTAATGCCAATACCTTCCCTAGTGGACCCTGCAGCACATTCTAGCCTTCAGGTGTTTTTGGAAACATTGTAGTTTACTGTCTCATTTTGAAAGCTCTTCCATGCATGAATAGTTCAGAATGAATTGATCTTCTGCAGCTCTCATCCTCCACTAGAAGGCTGAGCACAGCCTCGATAAAAGCCAGATACGTAGCAGCATGCAAGAGAAGGAGTTTGAGAGAATATAGAATATTTAGCCTATTTCAGGGTACATTCCAGATTGCTACTGTTGGCTTAACATGCACATCATCCAGCAATGACCGGTTAGTTTCACTTAAGCTGCCAGTCAATTTTCAGATTTGTAATAATTTGTGAAATGGTTCATATGAGGCTTTCCTGTATGACAGCAGACAAAAATGATCCTAATAAAGCAAAGCTGTATTTACCAGGGAAGCACAGTTAGTCTTAGCTCAGCCTCCCTCCCATATTCTCATAAATACTCTCCTGAAGACATCTCACAACAGGTTTCTCTCTCCCTTGAAAGCTATGCTCTGATTCACTGATCAGTGATGGAGAAGTAAACTTTGTCCCCATTGCTGCTGCTGCTTTGGCTGTGCCAAAGGTCAGACAGGTCTGTTAGCTCTACCTACTACTGAGAAAGCTATCAAAGGTAAGGTAAGTCTCTTGCAATGGCCCAGATTTTGCCTGCTTCACCTGGGGACTGTAACTAGTTAGATACAGCTTAGAAGACTAGCAGCCTTAGGTCCCTTCCAACAGAAAGAATTTGCCAGTCAACAGAAATAGACACTCCCATTCCAGAGGGCAATTCAAATGGTAGCATGGGATGAATCACAGTGATTCCTCCCACTGTCTGGAGGCCTCTTCATCTCCACATGGCCTGTCAAACAAGTCCAGGGCAACCAGGTTCAGAGGTTTTGTTGAAATCAGGTTCCTCTTATCTGCAAGGTCAGACATGCTGTCAAAGGAGAAAACTGTATTGGTCTGATAGGATTTATTCTTGGCAAATCCATATAAACTGCTTCCTATCCTTTTAATATGCTATTGGGATCTGGTAAATATATTTCTTAGTAACTTGCCTAAGAATCTTTCCCCAAGTTGAAGTTGTTCCCCATGGTCTCATTTTCCCATTTTACAAAGAAGTGAGATGCCTGAACTTCCCAAGCTCCTGGGACTTTCTTCAGCCTGTGTGACTCATAGGATATTGTATTGTGGGCCTCATGAGGCCCTAGCAATAAAATCTGGAAGGGAAGAATTGGATCTTAAAAGCTGCTTAAGGGATCTTGCCACTCCATGTGCCCCCTCCCCCAGTTAAATTAGCAATACATGTCTGTCTTTTATCCCTGGTCATTTTCAGTTCTCTGTGATTTAAAAAAATGCTTATAGACAAATCAGATGGACCAGCACAGGCAGTGGTTGTGGGAAAGAATACCTCTGAGGCTAGCACAGACAAAACTATTCAGGCAGCCAGATACTAAGTTCAGTCTTAATTTCTGTCTGTTTCAGCTGTCTTGTAGGCAGCTCGTTTTGATGCAATTCTCTTAGTAGGCACCTATCATTCAACAGCATGTTCTCTAAATCAGTTCCTCAAGATTCACTGAATAACTGAATGCAGATACCTAGTCCAAGCTCTGGGAGAAACTAAGTGAAGAAAGAACACCTGTGACTTAAAATAGCAAAGCAGCATAGGTTTTTAATAAGTATTTCTCTGATTTCCTTTTCTTTTCAGGCTGTGACTGGATTTCTTTCTCCATTCTGTCAATGCAGCAGACTTCAAAGAACTCTAAGCCTTTCAGAGAGTCTGTTTTTGTCTTCAGGCTTTGATTCTTCACTTATAGGTTGCCAGGACTGAAAGACCATTTATGTGACCACTGTGACCACTGCAGTGTGGCATGATTTATTCATTATCCAAGCATGATGCTTGAAGTTGGATCTGAATCAGTGTGAAAGAACCAGCCACAAAATTAAAATTATATATGTGTTTTAAATATACTTGCATAACACATGCAAAATATTTAATACATGGATAATAACATACATATTTTTTGATGTCTATTAAAATCTGTATATAGCTCAGCCTTTCATTGTTCTGCACAAAGTGTCAGATGGCCTTCGTTTTCAACATTGACCCACAGGAGGGATCTAAGAAGTTGTCATTCCCTGAACAGCATAGATACAGTTCACTGTGCCACAGGAAATTCTCCTGTGGTTGAATACCCAGACACCGTGTCGCGACCCAGCTCATAGAACCACCCTGGGTGGGACGAGTGGGGTTCGTGGAGGTTCTATATGTCTATTCCCTTGGGGCAAATTAAGGTGAAACGACACCAAAGAATTGCATATTGGCTTACAATTTTAATGCATATAATGGTTTAGGGGGAAAAAGGGAAATGCAGGGTATAAAATGCGAAATATGACAGAATTATAAAAGGAAACAAATTACTTGGTTAAGACAATTCATTAATATTCTAACATCCACTAACAACACTAAACCTTATAGCAATGGAATAAGAGTAGCATGATTACCATACATGCCAGAGAGAAAACGGAGACAGGAGAGAGAGAGACGAAGAGGNTCACCTCTTACAGACAGAGGCAATGCCTTGCTCAGCACGTATTTGCTACTTTGTTGTAAGAGCAAGACTGAGCCCATTGTTACACTCAGCAGGGGTTCGATGGCCATCCTTGATGGCCTTCCTGAGTCCATCTTAGACTCAGCAGGGGTTTGCTGTCCATCGTTGATGGCCTTGCTCAGCAGGGGTTTTGCCAGTCCATGGAGTAAGGCCTTCGGCACATTCCTTGCCATATTCTTATCTACAGCTGGACATCACAGAGGCTCCGCCTTATCAGAGCCTCTAGGATTGAGTCCATTGTTAGTAAGGCCTTTGGTGCATTCCTGGCCATCTTCTTATCTACAACTGTAATGTTTTGAAACACCACGAGTCATTGGAGACAGTCAATTTGCAGTCTCTGCAAAACTGCAGGAATAGTCCTCCACAGATGACAGTGGGACCATGGGAAGCTCCCTGCTGTACTCAGCCCCACATTTTCCTTTTTTCTCTGATGAAGAGAAGTTCCTGGCAAATATTTTCAGCACTGAATACCTTTCCAGGTGATATTGGAGGCACAGCATATAGTACGTGAAGTTGCAGGACCCATGCTATACAGCTAGCAGCACTGGAGGATCAGAGTAATTTTAAACTAGTAACACCTGCCCAGACACAAACCATATCTCACCTGGAATTTTTTTCTACCTCAGTTGGACTCTCCTGTCCCTGTTCACTTCCTATTTACCTTCATATTGCAACCTTTCTATGTCAACTATCATAGTTAAGCTCTGGAAGGCCAGTCTGATGGCATATAGGTCAGATTGCAGAAGCAGGCCTAAGACTGAAACCTGAAGTTGTTCTTTGCCCAGCTCTCTGTTAAGTGGAGTTCCACTGACAGGGCAGAAATGTTCCATATAGAGCAGATAATGGACAATACAGAAAAAAAAAATAAATCAATATCCCAAGGCACAAGAGACTTTCCAGGAAATGCAAATATTGTTGAAAGACTTATCTGCTCTTGGCTTGAAAAAACTTGAATGCACACATATGAATATGAAGTGACTTGAAAGAAATACTGGCACGTACAGTCACACGAGCTTGGCTAAACCGTCTTTCCTGCATTATAGGAAAAATAGACTCACTGACTGCAAAATGCTGAACATTTTCATCCTCTGTTAAAGTCTGTGGGACTGCCACATATATTAACTTGTATGGTTTGGCTTTACTGGTACTACAAAGAGAATCAAAAGGTGCAGAACAAAAGGAAACTCACACACAGACTACATCCCATATTGCCATACTGTTCACTCACAGTCCAAGAGAAGTGCTCTCCCCTCTAACACAGGGCAGAGACATTTCCTTTGTGGAAGTTCAAAGCACTGCTATAGTTAAAGGATTTGCATCCTTGAATAAAAATATTCATGCCTGGCATTCATTCTTGGTTCTTAATGCTGAGCTGGGTCTGTGTCCTGGGTCCAGCTGGGATGGGGTTAATTCCTCACAGAAGCTGGGAGGTGGGCATAGCCAAAAGGATATTCGATACCATGCTGACGTCATGCCCGAGTTTAGGCGAAGGGTAGCCGGGACCGGGGACGAGACCTGGGACACGGGGCCGGTTTGTTTGGTGGTGAGATATTCATTGTATCAGTGTTCCCATTGTATTCTATACCTTGTTTTATTGTTATATTCTCTTTTCTTTTGTTTTCCTTGTGTGGTATTATTAAAAGTCTGTCGTTATCTCAACTCACGAGATTCCATTTTTTTTTTTTACCCTTTCCCATCTTACGGGGGTGGGGGGGGGTTGACCACGTGGTGGCGGTCCTGACCCAAGACAGTCTGACAATGAGATGCAAGAGAGTAGTTAGGCACTTTCAGGACACACCACGTAACAGATTGATTTCTCTTATAATAACTGCTGGCAATTCAGTACCTCAAACTAGCATTATTTCTGGAACTATTCAATAATGCTGCCTCAGTATTTTCAGAACAGAAGAATCTGTCAAGCTGAACACTTGCAAACTGGGTGAAAGAATGGTCTCAAAGTCACATGCAGAGATGACTCTGGACAGCAGTTCATTGGGTTTCTTCAAACCACAAGACAGACTTCTGCAAACTGTGATAAATGTTCTTTGCATTTGCCTTGATAAATATTTATTTTAGCCAAGGCTGTATTTTTTTTCTTCAATTTCACAGCACAAGAAATTCAGACGCATTTTTGTTTCCTGTCTCATTTTTTGGTGTGGGTGTTTTCCTCCACAGGCCTTATCATGCTTAACTTTGACTTCAGAAAGGTAGCACAGATTTTCTTAAGCCTCTCCTTTTGGAATCTGTTCTGCCTTTCATGACTCAAGCTGTGTTTCTCTGATCTACCCTGACAGCCTGCTAGATCAGAATTTAACCCTTCTACTTGCAGGTCTGACAAGACACCAGGTACAGAACAGACAGGGGAGTCCAGTGTGAAAGAGAACCAAAACTCTGTGTTTAGAAGCTATTAAACCTGTTGTGACCCTTCCTCTCCACCTCAGCCCTCCAGTGGTCACAGTAGTGCAAACAATTTCAAAATTTCCTTTGTTTTTTTTGTTTACATGTTCTGAATACAGCACTGGAAGGAAAGGAACATCTCCAAAAGGATATTTCGCAGTGTCATGCACAGACCCAGATCACCAGCAGCCACAGGCAAGAATAATACCTCTATGACAGAAGCTGTCACTGCTCACTTCATTGCTTTCTATCATTCTCAGAACCAAGGTGCTTGCCTCTGTTTAAAAGCCTCTTCCGTGTCATAGCAGGAGTCATACCCAAGACACTAGGCTCCACTCCCACAAAAATTATTTTCCATCAGGAACCTCAGCCCCTCACAGTCAAATGAGTTCCTTACATCCTAAGGTTCCCTTTGTTCTCCTACAAATCCCTCCTTTAATACTTGCCACGGGCTACAGAAAAAACATAAGTCATAGTAATAACTCTACTATCCTAATAAAAATGACCCTGTAATGCCACATCCATCTTCACCTGCCAGTCCTGTCTTGCCTTCAAATGCATTTATGTCTTTCTGTTCAGCACAAGTACCTGCAGAAATGAGATGAGATTCCCTGTCTGGTAGCACTAGGTGTTACTAGAATACACATAACCAACTAGTTGTGATGATCTATGCTTGATCTCCTGGACAAAATTCACCCCAGAGTGATGTTAGCAAGACACAGGTACCGCTGATACATTGAAGAAAGCAGTACTATCAGTGCTTAAGGTTTAGCAAAGGAAGTAGTGATGCTACAAGACTTATTCCTAGACATGCAAGCAATTTCACCAAGAGAACATTAAAAAGCTCATTTAGAGGCCAGAAAAAGATTTTTCAGAATCAGTATGCAGAGTAAGATTTTGCAAACATTTTCCTTATTAAGAAGATCCATGACAATTGCAGGTAAAAATAAAACATATATATATTATCTGGAGATCCTGGTAAGGCACAATTGGTTGTTAGAATGTCCAAGTCTTGTTGTGTGGTATTGCCATTTTGGGAAACACTCTTCTGGCTACTTTTCTGCCACACAGAAGAGCAATCGCATTGTGACAGGAGCACAAAGCACTGGTTTATGATGGATATGATAGCACCCCAAGATCTGAATTGAGGCCTAGGGGGTGAAAGTGTCATGAGCAATATATGCAGTATTAGAGAAGGGACCAGAAACACATCCCAGGAGTGCAACCTGACAGTAAAGGGGAAGAATCAGTGTCATCTTTATGGCAGAAAGGGTGCAGTATCTCCTGATGTCCCCAATAGCAGCTCCACTCTCAGGCTATCTCTTTCTCAGAGAGAGTGCCATCCCTTTCCTGTGATAGTGCTCACATTGCCCATAGGCACAGCTCACAGGCACTTACCCTGCTAAAGTCTGGGCTGCCTCGGGATCTTCTCCGACACACAGTTTCCAGCTGTTAGCACTTAACCATGACTGCACACCACACAGAAAGAGGCACATCAGAGCTACCTCCTTTGTATACACCCAAGGGGAAACAGAAAGGCTCTTATCCAAAACCAAAATAATGTAAAGCCTACTGATTGCTGAAGTTGGACCTTCAGAGCAATAGGATGACTGAGGAAAAGCTGTCATTCACATAAGAATGCAAGAAGCTAGCTGCCCCCCACGAAACTCTGCCTGTTGCATAGTTCTGGGTTGCTGCCTCACACAAACTCTAAAGACATTTCCTTGTAACAGAACAACTGTTTAACAGAAAAAACATCAAGCTTGAATGTATGGCATATATCACTCAGTGTATTCAGTAAAGCATTAGAAACGGCACTGTTGCCAAACATCTTCCTGCAGATATAACAACAGAATGCCTAAGTTGGGGGTACTGACACCAGCTTCCAATAAGCCTTGGTAGGGCAAGAGATGTTAAAACGGAGCTGTTCTAAAAACAGATTCCTAGAGATGCAGAGAAATGGCAAAAGTTGAACCCTTTTGCTCTTGAGAAAGATTGTGTATGTAAAGTCTGCAAATTAGGCTGTTACATGCGCTGAACTGGGGAAAAGCATATAGTGCAACAAATAACTGGAAAAAAGAGAGTTGTGGTCAAAGAGTTGTGGTCAATGGCTCAATGTCCAAGTGGAGACCGGTGACAAGTGGTGTTCCACAGGAGTCGGTACTGGGACCAGTGTTATTTAACATCTTTGTTGGAGACATGGACAGTGGGATGGAGTGCACCCTCAGCAAGTTTGCCGATGACACCAAGCTGTGTGGTGTGGTGGACATGCTGGAGGGAAGGGATGCCATCCAGAGGGACCTTGACAGGCTTGAGAGGTGGGCCAA
>VZTO01028288.1:2562-16097 GCA_013400615.1 Syrrhaptes paradoxus
AGAAGTCTGTTTCTTCCAGTATTTCCTTGCTCTCTCAATGCTTTGTGGTAGGTAGTGGTAAATATATAGAATAGAGCGATGAATATATAAAATACGTAGCTTCTGGTTAACCCTCAGTCACCACGTCTGTGTTCTTCCTCTGAAAACTTCTGAGCTGTTAAGAATGTGCAAGAAAGAAAAAGGAGGAAATGAAAGGGCCTCCAGTTCTTGAGAGCACTTGAGTGCTCTGTGCTTTATTTCCTACTACAGTGGGAAGGAGAACAGATTGAAAGTAGCAAGTAAGAAAAATGCCTCTCTAGAAGTACGCAAAAATAATCTCACCTGTAATTTTCTCATTTAATATGGATAAAGCATGCTATAATGTCTCCAAACCGAAATCTTAGTTTGGGACTGTACAGAGGGCAGTTGTTGTTGAGAATACTTGTTGCTATCAAGAAGGAACGGAGACAAGTGTAATTTGTCTCCTTTTCTTGATTTTAATGAGCAGTTCGAGTTTCTCTATGCACATTTTTTGTGGGAAAGGGGGAAAAAAGGAAGAGGCATATGTAGGAGGAACTGTTCTCTTGCTCCTTTTTTCTGGGATGATTTCTGTGAAAGGAGTCAGGCAATTGTCAGAGTTTTTGAAGTTAGAACAAGAACAAGAAAGCAGAGTCAGAACGACTTGAATATGCTGCTTTAAAGAGAGTCTAGGCCAGGACTTTGTCTTCTCTATGCAGTTCTGAGAGTGTTGAGGGAGTTGTGGGAAGGCTAAATAAGGCTGAAATCCTGACATGATCAGCGAAAAGGTTTAAAAGAGTGATTCAGCATGGGTTTGATTCTATGAGCTTTGTCAAAGCTGACACCATCTTGTTAATTGAGGATTTTGCTCATGTCAGAATGGGATTATTGTGCAGAGAGATCCAGTAGAAGGTAGATATTTTGAGACTACATGAAGAGAATGAATTTCTGAGTTTATCTTGCTGGGAAATGGTACATACTATACAGTAATTTTCCATATTAACATCTGAAGCTTGTTACTATTTTCAAACCATAGTATAGTGCTAGCTGTAAAAACTACCTGTGCCTAAACAGATGTTAAGAGCATTTTCTCCGCATTGCTAATAACTGACAGGCCTGGTTCTGCTTCCTGAACTTGTTGAGAGCTTGAAGACACGTTGCAAAATATATGTGGTAGTTCATGCTACAAAAAGAAACTTTGAGACCAATTAAAATGCTTTATTTTGTCTTTAATCTGATTCTGAATATACTTAAAACAAGGAGGATTTGACTTAGCTTAGCCCTGGGCATTTTGAGGGAACTATTCAGAACTCTAAATTTTTATGTGCGTGCAAATGGTAAAACTGCATAATATTAAAGTTGTTTTTTGTAACTAAGTTTTTTAGATTTTTTTTGAGGGGATCACATTTAATAAGGTAAAAATGTAGTGTTTAGATAGAAGTGAGTAAGCTGTGATACAACGTAAGCAGCACTGAATATTCTGAAATACTTTTTAGAAGTTTTTAAATTTAATGCGTGTTCTTTCATGTACAAATATATATTTAAAGCTGGAAAATATGCAGAAGATGATCTATGATTTGGAAGAACAATTACATAATGAAATGCAGTTGAAAGACGAAATGGAGCAAAAGTGCAGGTGAGACTTTGAACTTTAATTGTTTACATAATTGAAATACATCTAACACTTCAGTTCTGTGTTACTGCTTTAGGGATTACCAGAATAACATTAAGAATGGTACTGTAGTTCTCCAGTGGAGTTCCAGGCACAGATTTTAGTCCTTCTAAAACAATATTTGAATGGTTTCTTTGACTATAGTATAGAGAAAATGTTTTGTTTTCATTGGCACCTGTATCACACACAGTCTTTCTGAACACTTGAATGTTTGAGTTTACGCATTATCTCTGAATGCAGATGTTTTATTGAACTGAAATACACAATGATCATGCTGATTTTTTAAAAAACATTAAGTGCTGTGTATAAGGCATATATTGGACTGTGAAAATTAGCTGTCTGGTTTCTTAATACATGGTACTTGTTGGAAAACCACATTCTTTTTTTTTTTCCTGTGACTGATAGGTAAGAACAACTATTTGCTTTTNTCACCTATTTCGTGCAGCTAAATTTAACAAACCGTTGGGATTATTCTTTTCTGATAATCAGAAATTTTTACTCAGATTAATGCAAATTAAATTCCTCTTCAGTTGCTTCACCTTTTGAAGTCTTTTCCTGAAGGCCTAAATAAAGCTGGGAGGCAACACTAGGTATAGGATACAAGAAGAATTTGGGCTTGTGAGTTAGGACCGCAGTGTGTAGCTGTACAAGCTGCTTATGTGGGAACAGGTAGCCAAAATGGTCTGGTGGGAATTTAAACTGTGACATTGTTGCTTACTTAAACACAGCTTCACTGTTCGTGTGTTTTGATTGCTTTCCACAAGCAGGATGAGGATGTACATCTTCCTGCAGTACTGCTGAAATTGTCAGAGCACAACAGTGCGCCTTCTGATATGTCATACCACTTGCTGCAGTTACTAGATAGGATGTATTGCTGTAACTGCTCCTTATTGTACCTGCCAGGTAACATTGCCTGGGCCCTTTTCGTTGTCCCTCTCAAGAGGGATAGCTAGCTACGAAAATGCAATGGATGTGTCAATGTTATTGCCAGTTAACTGAGGTTTTACTTAACCTCGTGCTCTCTATAATACTATGTTCTAATTTTGCAACAACAACATTGCTGCAACAGAATGACTTTTAAATAATATTATTCCAATATCTTTATCCAGAGTAGGGAGCTGTTTACTGTTGAATTAATGAACCGTTTTAGATATTTGAAAAGTTCACAGCTAGAGGAAGTTTTAGCAGTTCACCAGGGTATTCTGATTTTAATGATAGCCTGTTGTGTACATGCCCTTTTCATATTTGCCGATTAAGGGAGAAAATGTGACACCTAAAGTTTTCCGTATATAATCTGCAGCAAAATTGTTAAATGCATAACAATATATTTTACAAATTATTTCCAGTGATTGATTGTGTTCTTCAGTTTCAAATGTTCACTACAAAGTAGCGTTAGCCAAAAATATAAATGTTCACTTTAGTAACGGTCCCAAATTATTTCACTAGAAAAACACTATGTATAATGTATTCTTCTCAAACAGTACTTAAATGTTTTTATTTTATTTTTAGATCTTCAAACATAAAGCTAGACAAGATAATGAAAGAACTGGATGAAGAGGTATTTTTTTTTTCCTCACTGAAGCCTTCTTAGTTGGGTAAAGAACGTGGATAGTACTTTCATTATTTTGGATATTTCTTTTATGACTGAAAAGATCATTCTGAGTTTAAATTTGAGACCGAACAATCACGTTTCAATATGTAGCATTGGGAGATATATTTTTTTTGTGCGCATTTTCAAAAACTTTCTTTCTGCAAGTCACACTTAATTCTGCTTCCTCTGCTAAATGTTTTGTTTAGTCTTGCTCATCACAATTTCTTTGAAGCTTATAAAAATCAGTTACTCTAAAAATCAATGTACAGATGATTTTCTGTTGAGTCCTTATGTTGTCTCTTAATAATGATTGTAATAGTGATGTACATACAATCGTGTTAACATTAGCTTTTCTAGTAATTTTGTAAATTTGTCATGTAGAAGTTAAAAAAGCCATCTTTTCTGAAAACCTTTTCAAGGAAGCCAGAAACTCACACATTGGAAACGATGTGTCAGTTTCCTTGATTAATTAGCTGCAGAGATACTGGTTTAGGGATCATTCCTTATAATGTAAATAGAAATTACCAATGCTTCTAATTTAGGGAAATCAAAGAAAGAATTTGGAATCAACAGTGTCTCAGATTGAGAAGGAAAAGATGGTATTGCAACATAAGATAAATGACTACCAACGAAAAATTGAACAAGAGAGTGAAAAAAGACGGAATGTGGAAAATGAAGGTATGCCATGTTGTCCAAACATTGACACTGATGACATGTATGATGTGTTTTTGGGAATAATTTACTACCTTAGCATCTTAAGTGCTACACAGCTTTAAAGAGATCTTTTCAAATAATGAACACAAATTTTGAATTTATTTTTGAGTTTTAATAAGAACACAATATTTTTGGCCTATTTTCAAATTCTATTCTCTACAGTGTGCATTGTTCTGCAAACACAGAATTTGACCTAAAAATGTATATAAGAAGCAAGAAGTCAACGAAATTATATGTCAAGAATTTATTTGAGCGTTTTTGTATAAATAAAAAAAATCCCCTAAGGATTTTCAAAATCTGATCTATTAACGGTGTAATTTCTCTTTAGTGTCCACACTGAAAGATCAGTTGGAAGACTTGAAGAAGATCAGCCAGCATTCACAAATTACAAATGAGAAGATAACACACTTACAAAAACAAGTATGTTGCTTCTGTTCATTGTCTTCAGTATTTCTTAGAGAAGCAGTATTGAGCATTCAGATATAACAAAACTGTTACATACATGTTTATAATGTTTATTTATATTTGAGAATCTTGTGTTTTATTTTAACAGCTAGAAGAATCAAATGATTTACTGAGGACAGAATCAGATACAGCAGCAAGACTGAGGAAGAGTAACACAGAAATGAGCAAGTCATTAAGTCAGGTAGAATCACTGAATAGAGAACTTCAGGAAAGGTGCAGAGTTCTAGAAAGCACAAAACTGCAGGTGGAGAAAGATTATTACCAACTGCAAGCAGCTTTGGAGTCAGAACGAAGGGACAGAAGTCATGGATCGGAAATGATTGGAGAACTACAGGGTAATTCTTCTGTATTTATACTTTTTTGGTAAGGTTGTGATAGCCATGCTTTATGAAACAAAGTACGCTTACATAAAGGGAGGAAAGCCAACCTGCAAACCAAGTGTGACTTAATAGAACAGTTTCTGAAGACTCGATCTTGCTTCCTCATCATGTCTGAGTGGCTCTTGGAAGTGAGACTATCAGAATCAAAGACTTGGGAAACCACTGATTGTAAGTCTATGGGGCTGTCCTGACTAACAGTCTGAGTCCAGTGGTACAAAAATATGAAAAGCTGATACAGCGCTAGAGAAGACACAACAATCTGTCTTACTGTCTTGGTGAAGTAGCCAAGTTGACGTACCCTGCACTTTCTCTTCTTTCATTTGTGCAGAAAGCTATTTTGTTGTTAAATTGCATTTGTTTTCTTTTATGATGCTTGTACATTATAAGCAAAATAAAGAGCATAGTAAAGGATGCAGGTGTTGAATGCCTTTTTTCAGGAAGCTTGGAACTTTTTACCATTTGTGCTTCTGATTCTTCATACTAGAAACTATTCAGATACATTAGTTCATGACCGTGCCTATGTTAATGGATACTGCCTCTTAACTTGTCATTTTAAACCATCTATCTGCAGTATTGAAAATAATTTTCCATGAGGCACAATCTTTTGTTGAGGACTTTTGGGTGGTTCTGGTTTTGTTTGCTTGGTTTTTGTTAAGGTAAACTTTGCTAGCACAAAGAAAGAACTATCAAGAATGAAGTTGCCTGTTTACTGTGATTGAAATATAGTAAATCAATTTCAGTTGAATGATTGTGAAGTTCCTCTGAAATGACTGAGTAGTTTGATCCAGTCTGTTAATTGAAAGCAGGAGGTACAAATGCCATGAGAAGACTATTCTGTGCACTTCAAAATGTGTTTTTGACCACATCCAATTCAGCAGCCTGCAGGAAAAGGATCTTTTTCTGAAGGATTAAGGTGCTTTGCTGGTATACACCCTAATAGCTTGATGTAATTCAAAAATTCATACAGCTGGTTTTATGAGGAAAGCATGAGATTTAGGAAGATTTTTTTCTTCGTCCATCTCATAGTTTCTTACATATTGCCAGGATGTCTCTTTATACTTAAAAATTAAGTGAAGCAGACTGTACTGTAGACAGATGTATTTGAATAGATGGGGAGGCACTCTATCAGGGAGTGTAGTGAGAGGACAAGGGGTAACAGGTATAAGCAGAAAGAGGGTAGATTTAGACTTTACTGTGGGAGTGGTGAGACACTGGAACAGGTTGCCCAGGGAAGCTGTGGATGCCCCATCCCTGGAGGTGTTCAAGGCCAGGCTGGATGAGGCTTTGAGCAACCTGGTCTAGTGGAGGGTGTCCCTGCCCTTGGGACATCTTGGAACAGTGCCTTCCAACCCCAGCCATTCTGTGATTCTACTTAGTGTTCAGTATAAACTTTTGATGCCACGCAGGGTCTTGTGGAAGATGCTGTGCGGGACAGGGAATAGTTCCTTTCTCCATAGCAGAGTACTTGAGTCACAGTTAGGTGAATACATATTTTATTAGTATCTGGAGATCCATTTGAAACTGACTTCCTGCATAATGTGCCTTATCTGCATATTAGTGGAGTTAACATCAGAAAAGGTGCTTGTTGCATAGCACAGTAGAACTTGGAATAATGGAAGAAATTTTGCGTATTAGTTACTGGGAGTGATAGAAGGCATTTACCAAGTTTTGCATGTGATTGTTTTTTGTGAATTGTTACTAGTGGCATGCATAAGGAGTGGCTGAAAAGATGTTTCCTTTACAATGTACAGCCTTTGCATATCTGAAAAATTTGAAGGTGTAAATATTTTAGGGGCCCAGAAATCAATAAAGTTTGAAAAGCCTATTGATCTAAGTTGAGTAACTAATATTGAATGATATTTAATTTCTTATGGCAGTTCGAATTACGACTTTACAAGAAGAAGTAAAAAACGTTAAAAACAATCTCGAAAGAGTGGAAGCGGAAAGAAAACAAGCACAAGATATGCTTAATCATTCAGAAAAGGTGTGGTAAAATGATGTTGAGGCTAATGTTCTTTGTCAGCTTTTGAATATATGATCAAANGAGTGTAGTGAGAGGACAAGGGGTAACAGGTATAAGCAGAAAGAGGGTAGATTTAGACTTTACTGTGGGAGTGGTGAGACACTGGAACAGGTTGCCCAGGGAAGCTGTGGATGCCCCATCCCTGGAGGTGTTCAAGGCCAGGCTGGATGAGGCTTTGAGCAACCTGGTCTAGTGGAGGGTGTCCCTGCCCTTGGGACATCTTGGAACAGTGCCTTCCAACCCCAGCCATTCTGTGATTCTACTTAGTGTTCAGTATAAACTTTTGATGCCACGCAGGGTCTTGTGGAAGATGCTGTGCGGGACAGGGAATAGTTCCTTTCTCCATAGCAGAGTACTTGAGTCACAGTTAGGTGAATACATATTTTATTAGTATCTGGAGATCCATTTGAAACTGACTTCCTGCATAATGTGCCTTATCTGCATATTAGTGGAGTTAACATCAGAAAAGGTGCTTGTTGCATAGCACAGTAGAACTTGGAATAATGGAAGAAATTTTGCGTATTAGTTACTGGGAGTGATAGAAGGCATTTACCAAGTTTTGCATGTGATTGTTTTTTGTGAATTGTTACTAGTGGCATGCATAAGGAGTGGCTGAAAAGATGTTTCCTTTACAATGTACAGCCTTTGCATATCTGAAAAATTTGAAGGTGTAAATATTTTAGGGGCCCAGAAATCAATAAAGTTTGAAAAGCCTATTGATCTAAGTTGAGTAACTAATATTGAATGATATTTAATTTCTTATGGCAGTTCGAATTACGACTTTACAAGAAGAAGTAAAAAACGTTAAAAACAATCTCGAAAGAGTGGAAGCGGAAAGAAAACAAGCACAAGATATGCTTAATCATTCAGAAAAGGTGTGGTAAAATGATGTTGAGGCTAATGTTCTTTGTCAGCTTTTGAATATATGATCAAATAGTATTTATTGCTGTCACTAAGTCCTGTGTTCTTGCTCTACATCAGTCTTGTGTTAAAATGATTTAATAGTGCTAGTTTACAATCTCATCAGGATGCTAAGTCTCACAAGTCCTCAGGTAGTTCTTTCTTGTAGCTTTGGGTGTAAAATTCATGTTTGTCATTCACTGTCACTGGTTCCAGGATCCAACCCTTCTGCCAGTAGCAAGTAATTCTTGTTCTGCCTGCAGATACTTGCCTTCTGAAAATCTGTGAATTGAACTTCTTAAAACCCTGAAATTTAAATTTCTACTTCTACTGGATTTTAATTTGGCTGGATCAGTCCCAGACCTTTTGATTAACTTTGGAGCTGAACCGTTTCGATTGTTTTCCTTTCTTCCTCCTTCCCTCCCAGCATGTTCCCCTAACATCTCTGATCCCTGCCCCAAGATAGAGAAACAAGTAAAGAAGAGTAAAAGGAAATCCTGCACCCTTTTCCTAGAGAGGCTGCATAGTTAGCTCTATGTTTTGAGGCGAGGTAAAGGCTTGCTACTACCTATGAGGGAAGGTGCAAGCAGTTACTGTTCTCATTTGGTGTTACGTGAAGCAGTGATTGAAAGGCAAGTCCCATCTCTCAAAGCTCATCTCCAGTGCTTGTCTCATGAGTTACTGTTAGTGGCTGGCAATCCCAACAATGAAATAACAGAATTGCACCCAGGTAACAATAATTCAGCTTCCTCTGTGCTCTACTGTTGGTGGATTAGTTCTATGTTTCCAATTTAGGTGACTACTAATTACTCAAGAAGTTTCCATTATCTTGCAAATTTATAGACTACTGAAAAAAGTTAATGATGTTTTCTCCAGAGTGCTGAGTACAGTTTTTGTCTGTTACCATTCTTTGTTAAGCATAACAAATAACAAACATCATCAAATAACATCGTTCTTCATAACAAGAAGTTAACGCTAAAAAAGGGAAGAAAGCAAATGCCATTCCCTCAGATATTATAGAAATAATATAGAAAGCTGGTAACTTTTTTTTCTTATCTTTAGGAAAAGAATAATTTAGAGATAGATTTGAACTACAAACTCAAATCATTACAAGACCGGTTAGAACAGGAAGTTAATGAGCACAAAGTGACTAAAGCTCGGTTAACTGACAAACATCAGTCAATAGAAGAGGCGAGATCAGTTGCAATGTGTGGTAAGTGTTTCTTGCAAGTTTCAGATAAATATAAAATAAAAGGTATTTTGAATACGATATATTAAACCACATTGTTTTACAATGTAGTATTCTTATACAAGTGTTTGATCCCTTGTATAAAGAAAATGCATATTAAAATTTTAAAACATGCATAATAAAAAATATACTTTTAAGCTTATTTTCTCTAACATGGTGCTTGTACCATAAAAATGGCATAGTTTCTTAATGTTTTGAATATCTTACTGTGTTTGCAATTCAAAGCCTTCCTTGGCTTCTAAAATGCTACTGTATCTTGACATTCTGGCTAATGCTAAAGAGAACTGAAAGAATGCATTATCAAGAGAGATGGCTTAGCGCATTCATTCCTGTGTAACTGCATTAAAAATGTCAGTGTTGTATTAAGCTTGTCTCAAGTGTTGAAGTTTTTTTTATAGATACATTTTCATGAATCAAGGACATGTCTTGATATCTTAATTGAATACATCAGGTTTTCTTTGTGATGGTCATTGGTACCTGCATGCGTAATTTGTAACTTTTCAAAAATCTAACACGAATGGTAGCATTTTTTTCCTTTCCCCCACCTATCCATTAATGGAAATAAAACTTTGACTTTATTTCATAATGATTACTTCAAGAATCTGCACTTTTAAATTTCTTCCACTATTTATCTTTAGTTGTCATGATAATTTTCCAGTGTTTTGAATACAATTTGGAATTGTTTCCTTTGCAGTGTTTCTTGTAATAATGCCAGGAAGTTTTTACTGAGTAATCGGTCCATCTCACATCAGAAGAGCTGAACAAAATGGTCTGAAAAATATTAGGATATTTAAGACTGTGTTTACAAAAGCATTCTTGCAGATGCTACATATTCGTTTTTGTTGTTTTTCTTTCATTAATCTTATTTAGAAATGGAAAAAAAAGTAAAGGAAGAAAGGGCAGCTAGAGAAAAGGCAGAAAATCGAATAGTTCAAGCTGAAAAACAGTGTTCCATGCTGGACTTTGACCTGAAGCAATCTCAGCAGAAACTGGAACACCTTCTTGAGCAAAAAGAAAGACTGGAAGATGAAGTAAGTAAAATGTCCATCACTAACAAATTTCTATCTAAATAAGAAATTATAGTTGCATTGAGAAGTAGAAAATTAAAGTCACTTACACTGAGTGCCTTGTATAACACACCTCTCAGTAGAACTGAAGACAGGTGTTGGCCTAAATGCTGTTGGGTAGTTTCTGCTTGTTTCTTAGCTCTTGGACGCCTTACATATTTGAACCCTTAATATAATGCTTTTTTGTGTGTTTCCCTTTCTTTTTTTAAAGGAAAACTTGCTTGTCAATTTGTGTAGTCTAGTTTGCAGTTCTGAGGTTGCATTCTCCAGAAAAACATTTTTTCAAGGAAACACAGAGTGTGAAAACTAGGTACTAAGAATAATAGTTTCATTCTTACCTTTTTTTTTNAATGGTGTTTGACATAAAATAGTCCATATATGAAACATTTTAAAGAACATGCAATTGGTTATTCAGCAAACACTCCTAAATTGAACTCTTTCTTATTTAGGTAAAGAATCTAACACTTCAGTTAGAACAAGAGACGAATAAGCGAATAATGGCACAGAATGAATTAAAGGCACAAGCTTTTGAAGCAGATAACTTGAAGGGTTCTGAGAAGCAGCTAAAACAGGAAATCAATACGTTGTTGGAAGCAAAGAGATTACTGGAATTTGAGTTGGCTCAGCTTGCTAAGTAAGTAAAAATCTGAAGCAAAATGGAAAAAGTTGCTTAATTATACATGGACTGTTTTGCCTGTTCCTATTAGTGAAAAAAAGTTCTTTGGTGCATAGGCATTTTTTCCTAAATTAAAAGAATATTTTTAGCTGCATGTTATGATTTCTGGATGTAGTCTTAAGTGTTGGAATATTTTTGTTACGAGCTATGATGCAGAACAATTCTTGGCTCATCATTCTATGTTAAGGCATATATGCCACTTTTGTTTGGATGAGTTCTTAATGATTCACTGCAATATGACTTATTAAATCATAGGGACTTCTGGTTTTACTACATGGGAGTCAGTAGCTTTTTTTCTCCTTTAACTACCTGATTCTTTTTTCTTAGCATTTATTAAGTTGGCTGAAGAAATTTTTCATTGATTAGGCTTCTATCATCAGGGTAGAATAAAGAATGTAATTAAATCAGAATTTTAGAATATAGCAAAGTGTTGGTCTTTTTTGAAATAAGATGTATTTAACTGTAAGATCTTCATAGGATGCTGGTTAGAAATAGTCTGTCATTTGTTAGTAGCTGAATTTTTATGTTTTCCTGTTTAATTCCTTTAAAGACAGTACAGAGGAAATGAAGGTCAAATGCGTGAGCTTCAGGATCAGCTTGAAGCTGAGCAGTATTTTTCGGTAAGACTTGTATAGAATTGTGAGTGCTACATTTTGACTTGAAATCATTGAACAGTAAATAGTCTGACATAGTACAATTTTTAAAATGTAAATAACAACTCGGCGTAAATCAGCAATTCACCAAATCCTGTTTGAAATAAATCAATGAACAAAAAAATTAAAGAACCTTAGACAGTCTGTCTAATATATTGCTTTGTAGTTGTTTGTCAAATCTTATATGTTACATTGAGTGACCCTTATTGAATTACTCATCAGAGTATTTCTTATCTTGAGGCTTTCTGCCATAATTGCAGACTTTGTAGAGAGTTCAAAATCTCCATACTTACTGGAATATATTCCATGCTATGGATCTACCAAAAGTATATTTGAGAACCATAGATTCAGTAGGATTCTGCACATATTCCTCATCCTTTTAAAAAGATACCTTCTCTGCACCCAAGTCCCTCCCTGAAGAGCTTTATTCAGTACTCCAGGTAGCTAAAATGTGTATTTCATAGATTTAGTTTGATCTGTTTAATTTCTGTGAAAAGAAACAATAGCATGAGATGCTCTATAATGCCTGAACTTCAAATACATTTGCAAGTATGGACAGTTTCATTTCACTTTGGGAAGTACTTTTTAAATTTGCTTCTGCCTTGGAGGGGTAGTAAAAATGTTTGTGTTTTACTAAACTCCATATGACTGTAATTTGATGATGTGTTACAGATTTTTGTGCATTTCTCCATAATTTACTGTTAATAAGAAGATCCATAGGATTGTGTTTCATTTACAGTTTTCTCTTTTTTCACTAGCGTGTAGTTTAAATGAGACATTCGTAATTCAATCTGAATATTTAGCAAAAGTACTTTACTGTAGAAGGTCAAATTTTAACTTTCAGAATTGCTGGTTGTGTTAATAACATGATTGTAATTAAGAACAGAAGTCGTTCATGTAAATCAGACCTCTGTTGAATCAATTATTAAGACAAAGTCAGCCTGTGCACAGAAAACCTTACAGTCTAAGAGAAAAAATACATGGATGCAAATAGAATAAAACAGGTGGAAGCACAGGACACTATTAGGCTTATTTGACTAACATTTTGAGACAAGAGGATGCAGTTTTGTCCTGTTGTCTCCAAGAGACCTGCTCAGCTGTGTCCTAGTGCCTTCCTTCCCTTTTGTCAGCAGGTGTGTTTATACAACTATGTAGGAAACCAGACAAGAAAATTGAAAAATAACCTGGTCACATCAGTTCCCTACACAAGGAAAACTGGAACGAAGCATCTCAGACAGGCAGGAAGGAGGAAATTCTATTAAAGACAATACTGGCGCGTGTTGGGGTTTGACAGATTCAAACCAACCAGTACCAAAACAATGAAGAATTTCACTATGGAATTTGAATAATGATTCTTTTTTTATGCTTTTTTTTTTTACAGACACTTTACAAAACTCAGGTTAAGGAACTGAAAGAGGAAATTGATGAAAAGAATAAAGAAACTCAGAGAAAAACGCAGGAGTTGCAAAACGAAAAGTATGCCCATTGTGTTTCTCAAAAAGATAAAAGTTTTTCCGTTATAGTATGGTTTCGCTCATGAAGATTTTGAATCAGATTTTAAAATGTTTGATTCCTTCAGAAAAATACAGGTCTCAAAAGTGTTCTGTAACACCTTGTAAAATGGCAAATACATGGGATGATACCTATGCTGACTCACAAAGCCAAATATGGTTATTCATATTTGCTTTGGGCTCTAATGTCTGGAAGAAGAATGATGACTTCTGAGAATTTAGAAAGATGCAAAATTTGGAAAAAACATTATAATTGGTGGTAACATTCTTCTGTGACAACTTTTTTTATTTGATTATGTTATCCTGATAGTTACTTGATATACTTCTATAGCGAATAAAATAATTTGAGAAAAAGATAATGAAAATACTATGAGTTCTAAGTGTAGTATACTTCTGATTGCAACCAAGCCAGTTAATTATAATGCACTATTTTCTAAGTTAGCATATAATGAAAGAAGTTTTTTAAGCTTGTTTATTCCACTTATGACTTTATTTAATATCTGTTTATTTTGAAGAAGGACACTGTAGCATTATGCATGAAGCAGACTTTCTCTCTTCTAAAGTCTGGGTCTCTTCTTCTACTTGAGCATCAGTATCACAGAACAATCTAAAGGGAGGAAGTTATGTACAATGTTCA
>VZTO01028294.1:0-12551 GCA_013400615.1 Syrrhaptes paradoxus
CAAGGGGTTTCTGGAAAATAAAGTTTGAGCAAAAGGACCACTTCATCAGGTCTGATTCTGCAGCCACACCCGGCATGGAACTTTCCTTGAAGTCACATATGTTTTTATGAGATTTCTTGCCCTACTTTTCCAGACTCCAGAGACCTAGAGAAGCATCCAAACTTGCATGTGTTTGGATGAATTAAACCGTTGAATTTCTTAAGGACTCAAACTAGAGGAACAGGTTATTTCTGAATTATGGGAAGCTTAGATCTAAATTCAAATGCTTATATAACATTGAGTTATATCGTGTGTGGATAAAAGAATGCCTGTGATAGTGTCCTTAAAGCCAAAATCCCTCATGATCTTAGTCTTCAGTTTTGATTGCCCTTGGGGAGTCATAAAGACACGCTGTTGGTAAACTAAGGGAAGTCCCCAGAAACACCCAGATTTACAGAGTCCTGCAATACGTCCTTGCAGACTTTCATGGTGACGATCAGCAATGTCTCCACTGCCTCTATCACATATTCCGCAGAGCAGCCTGCATTATCATACCATCTTGCCAAAACCCCTTGTGTTTCACTGGGTACAGGCTGACCGTTACTGAGATGGCATTTGGAAACAAGGTTAGTATAATGCAAGAGTGTAGCCAAAGCCCATAGAAATCATTATGTTTTGGGTTAAGCTTGAAACCTTTTTGCGTTTTAGTTTCCAACTTGTAAAATGGAAAAAATACCACCTTTCTTCCAGATTTCCTTCTATCCTTTTTAGATTGTATGTTTTCTTGGGCAGGTATATTTGTCAAATATTTTCTAGTATATTAACTGCACAGTACCTATGAAGACTGGAATTCCAATCTCAATTACGTCCAGACTCTATGGTAATAAAACTGATTTTACTAGAAGTAAGCTGTAATGTATTTACAAGCTTTGTGTCTCTGATCTGTTCAGTCAAATACCAAGCTTCAACTCAAAATTTGAGAGTGGTCAAAACTGTACTGTGATTACTATACCCTCTGTGATGTGCTTATCCACAATCTTCATTGCAGTCCTGTGTACTTGCTTTATTTTTTAAATAGTCTCTTTGATCTTTCTCCAAGCTTGCAGTTCTGTGACCATTTCTGGTTTTGTACCCAAGAGCAAAAGCTAAACAGGAGGAATATGATTAATGATTTAGTGTAAACCTATTAGATACTGTGACATTAAAAGCAAAAAGCACTTCCTGTGAACATTTACACTGTTAAAATGGATAAAAGTACAATAAAATTCACAGATTTACCTAACATTTTTGAAAGAAAAGAAAACCAATTCTCTGTAGAGATAATGCCATGGGAACTAAAAAAGAGGCATTTTGTCTTGTTAGTCACAGATGTTACTATACAAATTCTTATACCAAAAGTACTTGGTACAAAACTGTATTATAATGATTAAATGCTAAAAGCTTTGTTTAAATAGCAAGAATGTCATCTTGCAAGCTGATGCTCTCCTGCCTCACAGATTAAAAAGACAGAGATTGAAGTGCAGAAGCACAGCTCTTATTCGCAAAAAAGGTAAATTTTCAAAATGGATTAAGTATATAAGACCCCATCAGCATCATGTTTCTCCAGCTTTCTGCCATCAGTACTGTGATCTATCGTGGCATTACTCCAGTTTCATTAGGAATCACCTCTGTTGAGATCTTGACTTAACGGTGCTGTGCTGGCTTCATTATAATATTCGTTAAGTGAATCCAGATCTTTCCACCATGTCAATGTAATGATGTTTAATTTGTTACGGCCACACTGATACAGTGGAGGTAGCAGTCTTCTTATATATGTACAACTTCATAGCCAGACTTGTTTATGTTGTAAATTAGTAATTAGACTTAGTTGAATTTCTGAATGATCAGCCCTTCAAAATTCAGCCTCTAACTGCCTGTAGTTGCTCTTAATTCAAAGTGTTGGCATGTAAATTTAAACATCTCCCTTGCCATTTTTTTCTAAAAATACATTGCCATAAATCATTTTACCTGTCTGTCAAATGAAGGACTATAATACTTATCTTTTTTCAGCCTAAGCATAATTCGGGAAGCTTAACTAACATTCCATGGTGTTCTTTATATGACAGGTTTTTGTTAGAGGCAAAAGCCCAAAGAAGGAGTTAAGGATAAAGCTCTGAGTGATTTAAAAAGCACCTTCATGTGGAAAGGACTGTAGATAAAGTGAGGGCGTAAATGAACTTAATTCCAGTCCAGTCTTCTAGCTGCAAGGGGCCTTGAGCACACCACATGCTTTTTAACTTTTAGAGGCCCTCTACGTAATACAAATTAAAACCAGGGCATGCCTTTTCTTAGAGCCTCTGCCAGGCATTTTATTTTCATAGCTGTCAACTTTAAAATCATGCTTTCCTCTTACTGATATTTTGATGGAGGTGGAAGAAAAGAGTCTGCAAGTGAACTCTGATTACTCGAATGAAAAGTGTTAGTCATTTGGACCGTTTTCCTTCTGTCCTGCGGGTTCCTGGCTGACCCTTTTACAGGGAGGTGGGGGTAGGGAACAACATCAGTCTAGACAGAAGAGGCCGACAACTAGTTGTCCACTCAGGTTTCAATTTATAAATGAATAGTGTTCAATTTGTCACAGATGTTTGGCAGCCGCTGTGCTTTCACTCTAATCGCAACCAGGATTTCTTCTGCCTGAAGAATGCAGTGACCAATAGACATACATAGACTCATAGAATAATGATTCCATCTGCTGTGGTTTAGATTTATCAGCTAGAAAACAATAACTTTTAAAAAGTGAGATCACTAAGATTATAGTCGTATTAAATATATTAAATTATTCAGACCTGGTGCATCTTCTTTTAAAGTTTAGGGGGTTGAATGTTTGTTTCATGTAGAATGATATTTGCCAGTAAATTTGGTCCAGGGATTAATTTAGTTCTTTAGATCTAAAGTCAGACTGTATCTGTAAAGGCTCTTCAAGAATTAGGAAAAACATAGGATTAAAAACTGTATGTATGCCCAGGAATGTTTGGGTTTTCCCTATGCCACCTAATTTAAAAATGGTAATCTAAAAACTGAGGCTTTAAATACAACGCTCTTAATTTCTCTTTGGACACTCAGAGCTTCACAGCTGCCGATTACCATGCCAAATTACCAAAAATGTTGTAACTCAAGTTCAAAAGCAGATCTCTTTTTTCCCCCTGTGTTAAAGAAGAATCTAACTTAACAGCTAAGTGTTTAAAGGCTTTGATCTCCTCTGAACACAGGCAAAGGTCTGGATTGTCTCCATCTCCTCCCAAATTAGAGACCAAAAATAAATTCACTTAATGTTAACTGCAGCGTAAAAAGGAAAGATAGTACAGGTTGAACGTCTTTGACTAAGTGTCAGAATATCACAGAATTTGCACAGTAGCATGGTCAACAAAAAATGGTGCAAGAATGATGACAGCAAAAGCAGTCCAGTGTCAAACAGTGCAGTATATAAAGAAAATATTGCAGTTTAAGCCCAGGATAAAGAAGTTTTGCTCTCTATGTAACTACAAGCTGATACTCTTCTGTTGCTGAGCATCCCAATGGCTTGTTAAAGTTGTTTAGTTTATACTTCAAAAGATGCAATGAGAAAGCTATGAGAAGCATATTACTTCCTGTGGAGTTATCCCAAATGTGAAAGAACCCAACCATCAGCACCCCATTGCAGCCCTTAACAGGGATTCTGTTCAAAGAGATGTATTGGGCAATACAAGCAGAAACATTGTGCTTTAAAAAGGAATCAGAAAATGTAGGCTGAATAGCAGGAAGAACTTTGTGACAGAGACCTATTAGATTGTGAAATGGTGTCCCAGAATAAGTGCTGGAAACAAAATCACTTGGAACATTTAGGAACTGATGAACAAAGGCTACTGGAAAGACAAGGAAGGGACCATCATGGCTTGGCAGAGCAAACAACTGTTTCTGTCTTAAATTGTCTACTATTTATTACTTTATATAGGAGATTTCACAGTATGTAAAGCTGAAGTTTCTAGATAGTATCACAATTCAAATAACATCAAAATAATACTGTCTTGCTGACACTTGGAAATGAAAACTGGTATAAGATATTCAAAGAAACACAAAAACCTGCTGTTCGCACTCAGGGTGCATACAGGATAAGAGCAGGTCAATAAGGCATAAAATCAAGTAAATGGCTTAACCCAAGTTTCTGCGAACACCACTCAAAATACACATTTGTAATGGCAAATGCTTAAAGAATTATTCAAACAACAAACTTAAGAATTATTGTGCTGGAGATTTGTAAATTTTCTTGCATAATTTTCAGTTATTTAAGTCAAGGAAAATTACGGCCTCCAGAGGTTTTCAAGCTGCATACAGACAAATCATTGAATAAGCAATTTCTGATGATTCAGGGAATCTAATGAACTTGCTTTTGATCCAAGTTTCTTCAGTTTCATAACTTTTATCAGAGGTCTGATCCCACTCCAGCAGTACAATGTTAAAATGCTGGCTAGCTTCATAAAAGCAGAGGCAATCTAACAGTTTTGATTTAGTGTTTGATTTAATGTCCGATTAAATGAATATGGCAGCATATATACATTAAGTGGTATGAAGTTAACTTTCTAAATCTGTATTTTTGAAAGTCTATACATTTGCATTTATCCGGCTGTGATCTGCATTATTCTTCTGCCACTGAATCCACACAGCTGTGACTTGGATGAAGCCTGTCCCTGATGCCTAGCAGCAGTGTCTTTGAAAAACCACAGGTGTTCACTGCTAGATGAGCAGATACTCTGTGGAGTTGGAGGGAGCAGAGAGTGCTACATCATCTTTCTCAGAAGTGCTGACAGTTGGGATTGTGCGTACTTTTAGAATTGGTGACAAAATAACATCCTGTGAAGTGACAACTTTGTAACGCGGGAGCAAAACAAAACCAAAAAAATGTCTCCAAATGCTGCGACAGTTTCAAGAGTCAGATCAAGAGCCAGTTTCAAACATACAATGATGTTCATTCAGCTTCTATAATCTATATATTTATTGTATGTTATATTTAAGTTGTCAAGTATAAAAGCAAGAACTTCGTAGGTAAAATTTTAATGTAAAACCTAAACAGCAAGAAACATACAGCTTCAGGCATGGAAGTTTGATTCTTTCTGTAAAGGATGTCTTTCCAGTTCTACTAGAAAATTACAAATTATCTATAAATATTGGATCATAATAATTATAGTGATAAAGATAGGCAGAAATTGATATTTTTTCTATAAACTTCTAGAATTTCCAAAGAAAGGCTCTGATTATCTAGAAAATTATATGGTTTTTTTTAGACAGGTTACATTTGTGTAGAACATTTTTCTGTTTCTGTAGAACCTGTGTTTTTTCAGTCTATGCTACATTTTATCAGCCTTTTCCACAAAGGTCCAACTTTTGCTGCTATCCACAAGAGAAGCAAGTATTTTATTCTGTACTCTTTTGTTATTATTCCTTAATGGGCCAATTTGGGGAAATCTTTTTGTCCCTTTTCAGAGTTATAGATCTCTTCCTTTGTAGTAAAAATGTCATTAGATTATTGTCATGGCTTCTTACTGAACTTTCTCCACTCTGAAAAACTAAGGCAGGTCAACAGAGGTCAACAGAGCTTTCTTAAGGCCATTGATTGATCCAGGCAGGACTGGAAATATGAAATTCCTGGCTTTTGTTTCTGTACCCAGACCACTAGACCACATATTTTTTATGTCACAGAAAATTAAACCCAATTACTTTGCAAGATTTCATGATATGTTGCTTCTCTTACCCTGTTTGTATTGCTGTTTGCTGTGGTAAAGATACCAGATTCAGGTTTTAGAGTTAAAACTCAGCTTTTAATGAATCTGAAAATGAAAATATTTTAAGAATAATACTTTTAATACCCCAAATATTCAGGTTACTGCCAGATCAATCAGCATTTCAGCATGGTATGATATTGTTTTCTTCTGGCAGTAAGTAGCCCAAATGATGACTTCACCTCTTAATTTTCCTCAAGAGGTTGGTTTTCACTAGAAGTGCAGTTTTTCCAAGCCATATTCAACTTAACTGTATCATAATTTAGGAATTTAATTTGTTCCATACTCTTGTAACTGCTGCTCTCAGCAGTTGAATGGATGGCACTATTTTTTTGAAGCTTGGGAACACAGTATTTGTTTTCTTAGGCTTTTACAGAATTTAAGAAATCAAAAAAAACCCCAAATAATGAATCCACTTCTATGTAAGTAAAGTACTTATGTATCTGTGTATAGGTGTATGTATGCATGTACTTACATGTGTGGTTTTTCTTTGAGAGTAACCTGGCTAGTTTTTTATATTGCATTTGTATTATCATGGAGATACAGCCCCTAAGAAAAAGACATTGCATGAAAAGAATTTGATGTGTAATATGACATAGGCATAGGCAGCCTATTCCACCCTTCTCACAATCGTTTTCTGGGCAGGAAACATGTCACAGGTTTTCTAGGACAATCAAAAATATGCCCAGAGCACTGCAGTATCTCAGTGTTTGTTGGAGCAGGGATGGTGAGTAACCACAGAGGTTAGTGGTAGTTCTAGAACAACCTCATAAGGAAAGCATCTGAAGTGCTTTGCATACACTCTGCTTTCATCCAAATGTAGCTGAGAAAGAATTCAGAGGATGGGTGGAGGTGGACATGAAGACAAGTAAAGTATCTGGGGAGAGGAAAAGAGGAGCAGAGGACTGGAAAATGGTAAGAACAAGGAGGCTGGAGACTGGAGGGCAAAAATTTAAGAGAACTTAGAGAAGAAAGGGGGGAATGTGCTAACAGGAGTGTAGGAGGGGCTGGACAGGGACCTTGGGGTTATTTCATCCTGAGGAAGCGGCACAGTAAGCTGCGCAAGGTAGCTGCCAAGTTGGGCACATGTCGCAGGGTAGGTAGCCAGCACCAACTAATGGCTTCACTGATGCTGCTGCAACTGAAGCTGAGACATCCAAAGGAGAAAGCTGGTGAAAAAGCCCTGTTGTATCACCCGTGTGTTCCAGGCTGATGAACGATGATGCTGTAATGGACTGTCATGCTCATGTGAAGAGAGATCACTCTTCTATTAAATATGTCCATTTCTGGAGAGGAAACAGGAAATTCAGATTGCATTAAGTGCTGCAGAAGGTGTTTTTGGCAGAGAAATGAGAATGCTACATCAGACTGAGGCAAATTAGATTAGAAGACTGTCTCACAAATTGAATATGGCTCAAACTGACAGAAAAAAGCTATGGGAACTTTATTTATATTTATTGATGGGAGTCTTTTTTATTTAAAGCAATATATAGCGTTTCAGGACTGATTCTTTGAGGTCCAGGAGGATGTGGTATTGTTTATCTTGTAAAAACAGCTGCTGCCTTTGTGCTTGTGTTCAGGAAATAGATAACTTTAATGATTCACGCCTCTTAACATTTATATACAAGAGCTGTATCAAGCTCCCTGTAGCTGCTGCACTCACTCACACATTGGGCTGAAGTCCAATATGGGATGCAAGAGCGTATGTGACAAATACTGAAGATTCTGTTAAGTCCAAAATTGTTCTTCCTGCTGTGGGGATGAAGTAGGAAGGGAAAGAGCTTTCCCATTATGCCACAAAAGTGCCGAATCACTTTTGGCTGCAGCCCTAGAAATTCTCCTTCACAGGAGAGGTACAGTGCAGGATTAAATGAGGTCATGCTTTCATCTCCTTCGCACTTACTTCATTCTGGTGTGCAAAGAACTGATAAGAATAGAGCTCTGTATCAAAAGTGTGTAATGGGAAGAGGAGGCGCGAGTGGAATAACAAGGGAGAGGCAGAAGGAGAGTTTAGGACTCTTACCATCTCCCTCATGAAGGGAGTACACAGCGGTTCACAGTCAGGCAGTCTTCTGAGAAGAGATTTGCTTCATGGTGCTCTCGCAGTTGGCCTTATAGCAGTAGATTATTGGAGGTGCAGTGGCTGGGATTTTGAGTAGTTGAAATGCAAACATTTCTCTTAGTTTGGTTTTCTATTGCTTATGTTAATCTTCCAGCTACATTTTATGAATGAAGCGAATCACCTCCCACTTGTTGTGTCTACATAAGACAGGAAAGCAAATGTATTACTTTTCAAGATGGGGTGGCAGAAGTCCAAACATATCTAACAGAGGAAGGAAGCAATCTTATCAGTCTTTCTGGCCCATTGATAAAACCGTAAAAGGAAATCATTCAGCTTTAAATGAGGAAAAGGAAGTCTTAGATAAAATTTACAAGATGCCTTGGGAGTTTTCGTATGACATCAATGAAAAGGTCACATACAATTAATGAAGCATTCCAGTCTGTATGAAGTGCTTTATTTGTGATATTGAAGCAGAGCTATTTACAGCTTTTGAGAAGCTTCTCTACAGTGGATTGGTTGACATTTTTCAGGCCTGTCCACTTGGTCATATACCTTTAATCTAAGCTCTTCTTTGTGGAAAAAAGCTGCAGCAGACATCCTGAAGCCTGTTTTTTTGCTCTGTTCATCTCATTGGATCTGATTTTTAGTCACCATTACACATGGACTATCTTGGCATTCTGGTCTGATTTTTAATTTTAAAAATCTATATTTGTATTCAAAGCAAACAATAAACACAGTTACTTGGGTTTTGTACCTAAGCTGGTATCTCTGCTGGCAGCATGTCATGCCATGTAAAATACCCGTTCAGGGTAGCACTAGCTCATGGATCTCTGCAGTGTACCTTATTTTACAAAATAGACATATCCAGGGCCTCATGTTTTTTCCAGCAATCTGTCACAGTGATTGCTGTGGTAATGGACAACAAACATAATCCCAATTTAATTAGTTGGCTTTAGCACTATTGGGATTGTTACAGCAGCTCAAGAAGTTGGTGAAAAAAGGGACTCTCATATTGTTTCTTTAGGTCTACAGTCCATAATAATTTGAGGTACAGTTGGTTAACTTCAGACTAAAGCTGGAGGTGAACAAAATATAAATTCAGTCAAAACCAAAACATCATAGTATTTCAATCATATGGGTAGTTAGAATTATAGCATGGGCTGTTTGATTAGCAGATATTATTCTTTTGATGCAAAGATCATGGTTAATGCTGAATGCCTGTATCTGACTGCTAAATTAATATAACTTAGGGTGTCCAGTATTCAGACATATTTTACATAGTGGTATAAGAATAAAATTAACCTAAAATAAAGCAGAATGCTCCTCAAAGGCAGGAATTTCAATATATGGGTTGTATTTTTTAATGAAACTCTTATGTTTGAACTTAGATAAGAAACTTGAAAGTTTGAGCAAGCCCTTGTATATGCAGTTGGTTCCTTTCTGAATGCTAACACAAACAGGCAAATTGAGTATGCAGATAAAGCTGGATTATAAAAATCATGTGTGACTTCATGCATGCTTAAAATACACAGAAAGCAATAATCAACAACACTGTACTCAATTTAGTGTATCTTGAGAGTAAAACACTTATTAGCTTTGTGTGAAAGGCAGAAGCATATTCTTGCCAAGCTCTCACTTGCAAACTTAGTCATCTATCAAAGATTGCTTTGTTATTCCAGAAGATCTGGTATTTTAAATTTTATTTGAATGTATTTGATTTCATCATTTTATTTTCAGTCTTAAAATAGGTGACAACTGCAGTTACCATTATGGGCAGGAAGTTTGAAGCATAATTTCTTTTTAGGAATTTTAATTATTTTCTCTGAAGAAAGGAGCAGATTGTCTACATGCATCTAGTAGTAAGTATATGGGATAAAGAACTGTATGAGATTCCTTCCTTCCTGGAATTAATAAGGTGATGGGCACCTGAAAACTGCCCTAGACAGCAGAAAATGTGCTGCTTTCCTACTTACAGTTTTTCTGTTCTAGTCAGGCTAAAATAGAATTCTGTCTGTTCTGCATACTTTATTGTTTACTTATTTTAAAGCTTCTTGTTTGTTATCATGAACCCACTGTGTGGTTGTCAAGCCTGATTTATCATAGCCCTGTTCACTGTGACCTTTAAAGTACAGCATGTTACTGTAGCAAAGTCAGTTTTCCAGTAACAGAGAAATGAATCAGTTGACATAGCCATGGCCTTTTATAATTGCAGAATTTATGAGGTCGTAGGATCCCTTTGTACAGTTAGGCTGTAGGTCAGTAATACGTGAGCTAAGTCAAATCTCAGAATGTTTCTTGTCTATCCTGCTCCTACCTGTTACAACATGAAGGATGCTTTATATACAGCAGAGGTAGAAGTATATTGTTGAGCATCCACCAAAACAGAAAACCGTAAGGTCTTATAGAACCAGCTGAATGGTTGTTTTGCATCTGTCAAAATGTGATAGTCCTGGTTGCTGGTAATTTTTCAGGCAAAAGAGGTAGAAACCTGAATATTCTATCATCCCATGCAGTCTCCAGTGTAGCCAAAATGAGCTCTACCAGAATGACAAATGCCACAGACCTTGATCCAGTCAAGTAGTTTCTTCTGCTCTAACAAGCTGCTCTAAAGTATTTATACTTTTTTTTTTTTCCAAATACTCAGACTGCCTCCCATTTTTGGTTGTCTGTAATTTAGGGCAGGACTCTAAAATAGAAAGAGGACACATCTGGGCAATCTCCAAACAAGCTCAAAATACATAATAGATGTGGTATAGAAAAGATCTTGGAATTGTTTATAGTTTTAACATTTTGACATGAACATTCCTGATATATGTATATATGTCCTGATAATTCAGCTGAAATGCTGAACAAGCTATGTCTTTAAAGAGAAAGAATTTACTTTTTTTTTTTTTAGATGAAAACACAACACAAATTACACACTGGCTTTCTGATTATATGATTTACTCCAGACTTAAAAAATGGGATGAACTATATAACATGGAGTTCCTGGTCACACTAGTTCAGTTCACAGGAGCATCTAGTTGCATTCCAAGTATTTTTCCATGTTTTTGTAATAGAGAGTGATAAACAAATGGTAGAGAGAGCAAGACCTGTATGTTAGTGCAGTTGCCTGAAACCCTTAGAAATCAGTGGAGTGGAAACTGTTAAAATACAGCTTCTCTCTGTGTTTTCTTTAGATTCTGGATCATTCCTTAAAATTATGTGACTTGCTTCAGTTGTAACTAATACCGATGTTTATCTGGAGTAATTTCATTGAGAGGTACCCAGGGAGAGGTCAGAAGAGACCCATTCTATTCGTACTGAAATCAGCATAACATCGCTGTATCTCCTGGAAATGCTTAGCCTCCAAAACCCTTATCCGAAAGAGTAGCAACCTCTCATTTGAGTTTGTTTAATTCCTCTGTGCACAGCCTATTCCAGCTGTGATGTTTTTTCAGGCTCAATACAAAAAGGTAATTTGGACAGGTATAGCACAGGTTTTAGTCTTCAATTGGGTCAAATTACAATTAAATCTGACAGTAAGAAATAGGTTAATTGCTTTAGACCAAATTTAACAAGACTTAGCCCTTGTATAAAAACACTTCTCTTACAGAAAAAAATAGCCTTTTTTTTTCTAGGTGAAGGAGGAGGGCAACTTTGCTTTATTTTTAATGCCACAATAAGAAAGCTTTTAATTTCTATAAAGAGACATTGAAATATTCAGGTATTAAATAGCCAATACAAACCCTAGGTCAAACTTGACAAACCTGACATCATATTTTACAGCTAACAGAAGACTTCTTTCTGAGCTATTCTTAGGAGCAGCCCAGGTAACCTATGGAAAATACAAGCCTTTTGCTCTCTTTCAGAGATTGCAGTTTTGGAAGGAATATGGGCAGATAGTTCTTGCCCTCCCAAGAATGCGGCTAAGCCACTGTAGGTCTCATTGTACCAGAGGGTGACTCCACAATAGTTCATACTTTGTGCACTATGATTTTCGTGGGGACTTTGACTCTTGATTATCAAGTATGCCAAATAACACACCCCGTAACTTGTTATATAGGCAATTTAATCTTTCATATAAATCCTGTAGTGAATTAAACTATAAAAAAAAAAGAGAACATCTTAATAATCCTGGTAATTTCCTATTGGACTTCATCTTACCATTAACTGTCTCAGTTGTTTGTAAAGCCTGCTTGACTTGTTGGTTTTATTTGAGAGGAACCTATGCAGTCTTCGTATGTTGCTAACTGAAATAAAAGGAACAGGAAAAATGCAAACATATAATATACCTTCTTGTGGACTTGCACATAAGAAGTTTTATAATAGGTGTTTCCCAATTTATTGCTTCCCTAGTCATTGCTGGACTAGCTCTGCCAAAACATGGATGGGACATATGTTATAAAGTATTTGCAGCTTCAAGAGCTAAAGGGAGGCTCATGTTCTTCTGGTTGATCTGTTACACAGGAGAATGTGGCTCTCTTCTCTGAGAAAGCTAAAGCTTTGTTTCCCATCCAAGACTATACCTACGTACCAGAAGACATTTCTCATAACATGAGATTAAGACCATACAGAAAAGGAACAAGAATAAGAAAATGTTGATGGGGGGAAGAAAAGGGTAGTTTAGTTCCTCTGGCGTGGAATGACATGTCTGGACTTTATCTAGCATGCAGGTTTGACATTTATACTGTGTTTATCTCAATGTGGCATCAGAGATCTGGATTTCTGTCTGCTGG
>VZTO01028295.1:0-13650 GCA_013400615.1 Syrrhaptes paradoxus
CTATGATTCTATGATTCATTTGCAATTGCTCCCTCTCCAGGCATTCTACAGGCCAAGTGCCACCCTGAGTTACACCAATCCAAACCTACAGGATGTCTAGCAATAACTGGCATCAGCATTTGTCCTCTCTAAATGATGACACATCTATAAAGGATGAGGTTTGCTCTATGAAACCTAATTTGTAAGTCACCATAGTGCAATTCTGCTTCTTCGAAAATTACTGTGTAAATCTCACCTGATCTATTCTAGATCAATATGCCCAGTATACAAATGAAGACTGTTCCAGTTACCCAGTAATTATGCTACCAACATGACCAGAGATCTGCAAGTTAAGCAGGTACTTTGTTTCATATATGTCCTGCTCTCACATCATTGCTAGAAATAAAAGGTCCTGCAATATCAAATTAGCGTCTCAAAACATAGCTATTTCAGCAGCTGTTCTTTATTACTGCTTATGTTGATGTTGGCTGCTGAGAATGTCAGGAAATTTCTGTCTTACTGTAGACAGAGTACAGCAATTCTGTACACCATCTTTAAATAATGCTTTGATATGCATAATGTCCCCCGCTTTGACAGACAGATTGTGCCTAGCAGTTATTAATTGTAGTTTAGTTAAATATCATCATCTTGGTATATAAAAATAGTACACAGATCCCCACAGTATAGTATCAGAGGCAAAAAGCATTAAAACCGTAGTTTTGCCACTTAACACAGCACAACTGAAGAGATTAAATATGCAGAAGAGCATAATTGTGTAGGAAGATGTTATCTTTTTAAAAAAGCTGTTAGCAAAGGAAAAAGCAGAATAGCATCCTCATTTATGACATGCTTAATGCAAAGTAAACAACATTTTTACATGAATAGAAAATGCAAAGAGAAAAGAAGCTTCAACATGTAGTTTTAAAAAAAGCAAAAGTATAGCCTGTTTTTTTTAGGCTAAACCTGATTGATTTTAAATTAAAAGGGTCAATGGATAATAGTCATCTGGCTATTCAGGACAGAGCAAAGCATGCTTCATTTTAGCAATATTGGTTTTGTAACTGAAAAGAAAAAAGGAAAGATTTAAGCAGGAAAGCTCAAAAGTTTGTCTAAAAAAAAAGAAAAGCCTCTCATTTTTACTAAATGTAGCATTCAAAGGTTCATAGAATATGAATGAAGTCTGTCTGTCTGGTACAAGCTGCTTCTAGACACTGTAATCCAGGAGGTGGCTTTCCTGTACTAACCCTGCAGTGAAAGGTTGAAAACAACTTACTAGATGCAGCTCAACTAGCATTTAAGTATTCTTTATGTATAGGATAATTAGTGGTCAGTCAGTTATAGGTATCTAGACCTGCTTTATGCAGGAAGAGATCTAAGATCAGCAATGCTCTAAACTGCACAAAGATACACACTATTTAAATATTTGACCAAGCCCTATCCAGGAATGCAAAGTGAGCGCAGATGTACTACTATTTCATTTAGAAAAAAAAAAAAGGTTGTGAAGTCAAGCGTGAGGTCACTAATATAGAGTGTTTTCTCACCTTGAATCAATAAATCAAAAATTGCATTGGGAACGAGACACATGATCCAGACATAGATATGGAGTCATAAACCCTTTCAACTGTAAGTCACCCATTCAAATTTCATAGAATGATAGAATAGTTTGGGTTGGAAGGCACATTTGCAGGTCATCTAGTCCAACTCCTCTGCAATGAGCAGGGACATCTTCAAGTAGATCAGGTTGCTCAGATCCCCATCCAGCCTGATCTTGAATGTTTCCAGGGAGAGAGCAACTACCACCTCTCTGGACACACCTGTTCCAGTGTTTCACCACCCTTACAGTAAAAATTTTCTTCCTTCTATCTAGCCTAAATCTACCCTCTTTGAGTCTAAAACCATTTTACCCCTCATCCTATCANAATAGAGGGGGAGAATCACCTCCCTTGACCTGCTGGTCACACTGCTTTTGATGCAGCCCTGGATACTCTTGGTCTTCTGGGCTGCAAGTGCACGTTGCCAGCTGTTGCTTCTTCTGAGCTGTGAAAAAATGTTAGTGCTATCCATTTTATTTTTAGTGGCCCACATGAAGCAAGTTCACAGTCTCAGCCAGAAGAATGATGCCCATGTCAGTTAATAATGCCAGCAAAGATCCAAGTACTGGATGAAGACACAGACTGAACCAAGATGATCAGTTTAACATGATACCTGTATATTGATGGAGGAACCAAAACAAAATATGTGCTTCTGTATATTAAAATAACCCAATTCTCCAGAATTATCACTGTCACCTTTTACTAATATCACAAAGATATACTTGATAATAAAGTACACTAATTAAACAATACTTTTCAACTACAACTGACAAATCAGTTTACTAAGAAGTATTAGCAGATCAACTTATATAGTCAGAAACCAAGTCTAATGCCATGGCCAGAAACAGGCCTTTTTGAGCTCTGTGTCCATTAGACAACACAAAAAGTAGTACACAGAGAGACAGAAAATGTCTGTAGTTGCAGAAATATTTATAAAAATACCATGGGTTCTGTTTCCATACTACTGTTTCCCACAATGGTTTAGAAAATGGAAGGAAAAAAATGAGGTCATTATTCCATTTTCTTTATCTTCATAGATGTTACAAGAAAAGGTATGTGTGAGATGGATAAACTACATGGCAAAAATATCTTTTAAAAAGTCAGAGGTAGAGAAAATTAGAAACTGTTCATCGCCCCTCTTCAGCTACAACAGGGTTTCTTTACAATTTTAAAAGATAGACAACAAAGAAAGTAGCAGAAGCTGTGATTCTGGAAATGGTAGCAGAGGCAGGAGCTGGTTAAAGATTTTAACAACAGATCATAGCTTCATACTGATTTTCAGCTTCTTTTTATCAGTATCAAGAGATTTGCCTTGTATTCATGTTGCCTCTGTATTTATCGCCTTTCTTTCCTATTCTATATTTCAGACTCTTCGTTTGCTGATATGCATTTCCAGATGATATTTTTATTGCAGTGGATATGGTTTTAGTTGTTTGAATTGTCTGGCAAAATTCAAAGAGGCTTATGGTATAAAATTAACTATTATCTGTAATACATGACCCTTCTGCACCGAAAGGTCTTACTTTAGCCGTCCATCAGCATGACTGGTTCTACATTTTAGCTTCAATAAAAAGCTCTGTAAGGGATTACCAACTGAAGTCAATTCTGTAAGGTGGTAAATGGGACTTAAGTGTTGATCCAACACATGAATCAATCATTGATCTTACAGAAACCTGCTCTGCTAGTTCTAGCATATTTTCAAGGTTTTGAATCTTTGTATTGTCAGATCATCTCTCAACCCAGAAACACATCTAGCCAGCATTTTGATTAATTTGAAAGAAATGCAACCCTTCTGACTTGCCAGGCTGAACTCAAATTTGTGCCTGTGACTAATTCAGGTCTAGCGTCAAAGAACACAGAACCAGAGTCTCAAGCCTGAAAATGAAAAGGCAAGAGACTGGAGACATCCATAAAATCCTGGGCTGGCCCTCTGAATTAGAGACCTTTCTAAAGAGGCTTTGAAGTACATGGTAAGATCCATGAAGGTAAGTCATGAGTTTCAAGGAAGTTCACAGAGTAGAATATGTTTCATGTTGAATCAGGGTCTTCTACAAGATAAAGAGTCTGAAATCTCTGTGACAACAATTTAAAGTATCAAGAAGAGTAATTATACAAGGAACTTGCCAGAATTGTCTTCCATGCATACATCCACAGTTCTGTTTTAACAGCACAAAAATTGTGTCCCTTAAGCTGGTCTTGCAGATGCAGATATACAGAAAATGCTTGAATCTGGCAGATGTGTTCAGATATTAACCTCCATAACATGCAAGCTCATTTCTCTGCATTTTCCAAATTAAAAATACACTAAAGAAGACTAGACTGAAGCATATTAAAAACAAAAACCAGGCCTATCATGAACAATAAAATAGCTGCACGCACTGCAGGTATGCAGGCCTTCTTACAGCCCCTCTTCTAAATCCAGACCTCCCTACATAGTTCCAGACCTATTTGATTTATCTCCTTCTGCATCCTGTTGCACTGTATGTCATGTGTATGTATAAAACACACACATACATAAAAATATATATAAATCTTTTTTATAGAGAAAAATCTCCCCAAAAGCAGCATCCTGTAGACTCTAAATCAATTTATTTTAATCTAATCTTCATCTGTAATGGTTTTCTTGGCTATAGCCATCAAGGAAACATCTTGGCAGGTGGGAAAGAATGAAAACATATAACATTTGTTTCTAATGGTTCCTACGCACCATGCAGTTTTGACTTTCCAATACAGAAATGCCTGCAAAACCCATGAAATATGACTGGGCTTGGAACTGACCTCTGATGTAAACTTAGATCTGCACAGCTGAGAACTCTCTAAAATACAAACATAAAGATGTCAGAAACTCCTTACAATATCTTTAAAAATCATTGAAGCAAAGTTGCAAAGTAAACTGTTCTACCTAAAGACAAAGCTGAAGTGGAATTTTTTCCATATAACCACTTCACCAAATGGGAAGCCTTTTCGCTATTTTAAGACTTATCCTTTTATCCTAAGAACATAAATTTCAGGTTATCCAAAGTGATTTTCTATTAGGAACTACTTAGACCACAAACTCCTAGGAATCTCCCCGTCCTGTCGGATTTGCACTCCCTGTTGCCAAACTCAGTGCCTTACTAATTGCCTGGGGGTACAGTACCTTGCTGTAGAAACAAATTATTTTCTTGATGCAATAGTAGGATTTGCACCTGCAGAGACTCAGCTTGGGAAGCCTGGCAAGCAATCAAGTGGGCAGCTGGGGAGCCTAAGCTGCCCAGCAGCCCAAATGACAGGCCTCTACAAAGCTCAGAAGCCTGTCAGGTTGCACATCATCTAGCAGGCACCTAGCTGTCAAGGTGTTTGGCCGAAAACCAAGAAACCACGAGAGGTTAGTCTGTGTATCTCCTAACATGGCTTCTGTCAGTAACCCTGATGAATCTACACACTGTGATAGAAAAATTCAGTTCTGTGGCATCAGCATTGAATAATGAACAAAGTATATTAGAATAAAAACGCTAGCCACAAATTTCTTAGATCCCTGAACCTCAGAAAGAAAATCAGCTCAAGGTTAAAACAATGTTTCTTGCAGATGTTGTACTGTGGAAAACAACTGAAAGCAGAGCAAGAAGAAATCCCCAGCAATACTCTGGTCATGTGTAATATAATGTCTGCACCACACTGGTCAAGACTGCTCTGGGGCTTTTTCTTTGAAAGGCCATGGCTGCAATTCACATATATTCACACACCTCATAAAATTGCAGAGCTGAGTTACTTACAGTGTTAACCACTTACTCTTTTGACCACTAAAACAATAAGAAGTCAGTTTTATTTTAATTTATTAACGGAAATGAGGTTGGTGGTCACAGATTAGTTCTCTCTGGGAGTCACTGCAGAACCCAAGCAACACTTGGTCTGGCACAGAATAGCTCTGCTACCAAACTCTGCTGATGGACAGATGAACTAGAACACAAACCAAACTCTGCTTGTTGCTGGAAGTGGTACTTTTCAGAGCCACAGGCAGCTTTCCATTACAGGGTCAGGTCATGCCAAACAGAACGTGTATATGACCACATGAGAAAAATGTTTCTTCTCCTCTATTACTTCAACAGGTTTGCACCTGGCCCAGCTTGCTTTTTTTGCCAAGTTGCTCTGACTGCTCTAGCTGGTGGCAGAAGAGAAACTGCTTATGCTTTCACTGAGCTTTCTGGTTGGCTTCTTCTCTCAATTTAGACTGGCATAACATATTCTGACTTAAAGAAGCAGCTATTGAACATTAAATTTTCTAACACATTTCTTACATGAACATTGTTAGGTCAAATCTCTCTCAAAATTAAACCTTCAACAAACAAAAAAATACATGTAAAAATAGACAAGAAAAAGGATTAAATACATATATTATGGTTCAGTTTCAATTTTTTAAAGTGCTGTTAATAAACATAGGAGTTAGAAAACACCTATGTAGTGTCTCCTAATACTTCCCTCTCTCTCTCTCTCTCAAAAGAACCGCTACTAGTCTCACACTCTGCTCTAAACATTTCACTCAGTCACAACAAACACATTTGAATTTAACCTGTAAAGACAATGATTGCCAAATGATCAAAACAACCAAAAAATTAAGAAACCACAGAGCAGCTTTTCCAGGCCCCCCACCCTCACCCCAAAATGGGTCAACAAGGAATACATGCCAAGAGAATGTGCTGCATTCACATCAAGAAATCAAATTCATCAACAACCATTTTGATCACAATCACATCAAAAAGTATTGGTCCAAGCACTCCCTATCCCTCGAAAACATACAATCTCATGTCTCCTGAAATAATAGTCCTTTCCTCCTAGTACACTAAATAGGAAAACAAAATTGGAAGAGAAGTGATATCCAATTCATCAGAATTAAAAATTCACTCCAAGACAGACATGGATTTTGATTGCATTGATGTCTATATTCACTGCATCAGGGTAAAAAAAGATAAAGGAGTGTACGACAGCATCACCACCTTCCCAGGAGAGTTCTGCTAAAGAAGAACAGCCCTACAAGCTGTTCAACAGAACACATACCAACTCGAAAGACAAACTGTTTTCTTCTATATGTTGTACTTGAGCAATGGTGTTACAAGAATCCAGAGGCATAAAAAAATGTAAAATGATAACTGTTATTCAGCAGTTATTGTTTATGATTCAGATTTCTGAATGAACAGAAGAAAGGTAATTTTAAGGAGAGTGTTTTTAAGTATAAACAAAATAGGTGAAGCAAGAATAAAAGCATCTGGGATGATTCCAGGGTTTATAAGCCTTCCAGAACACTCTAATTTTCACCCTTTGCCACCTCTGTCAACTACTTTGCTCTAGTTTAGTTTCTGATTAGAAATCCTGAATGGGAAAATGCAGGATATTTCCGCTTCCCAGTCTCACCAGTCACTGTTGAGAGGGTACAGAACTTTAGTCGTTCACTTTGTCTTCTATGAAATATGTAAGCTCTCTGAAGTAATCAGAAGAAAACAGTGTGAAGACATACTGACAAAATCAATAAAAACTTGAATATTTGAAAGCCAATATTTTCTATCAAAGATCTTTTGAAATCTCCAAAAACTTTTTCCTCCTGAAAATGTAATCACATTTTAACACTGTAGCCAAGAGACCTTCAGGAGAACTAGTTTCCATTTCTGACCTTGATACAGCTCTATTAGGAACTTACTGGCAAGGCATGTCACCTTTCCATGCCTCAATCTGCTTTTTCACAGAACAGAAAAATGATTGTAACCCACTTGGATAAGGTCATACCTTTTCATTATTATTATTTTAAAAACTCAACCTGCCAAGCCACCAGTGCCTCATCTTCTCTGGACTTTTTTCACTTCCTCAGGCAATGGACATCATTCAGTCCAGTTTTCTACGTGATTTTAAAATCTCAGAACCTGGAATTCCACAGTGTTACAGAGCAAAACATTTCAGATGCCCAGTGGTGAACAAAACTTTCACCCATAATATTAAAAAAAAAAGCCATTGGTCTTTAATGAGATAACATTAGGTTTGGTCTCCTTAACATATTCTTTTCTTTCTGTTCCCTCTCCTACAACAATCTGCTCATTTGAGATTTATAATAGGCAAAACCACCAACATTTCAAGAAAGGAAGGGAAACAGGAAATAATCACAAATTTACTAATACTGCCTGCTATCTATTTTTTAAATACATTACCCCTTCTGTCTTTTAACAACTGAAGAATGTATAAAGTATTTTTAAAGCTGTAGTTGTAGTCATACTACTGACTTGACCTCAGCATGTAATTTTAAAGCCATTGCTTGTAAGTTTATCATGCTTAACTGTTTTCATTCTCATGCACTACCATTACATATTGAGTAAGAGCTACTATAACCCCCAAAACAAAGAGGTCTTATAACACTATGAATTTACAAGGCTTTCCTTCCCTCCACCCCCCCGCCCCCCACCCCAAGCTGACTATTAGCTCTTAGATAATGTGAAGAATTTAAAAGGATCTTCAGGATCTTCTTATTTCTCCTTATTCCCTAAGTCTAGGGAAATTCTAAGAATTATTAAATATTTTAGTGCTCCATTGACCTCCAAACTGCCTATAGTACACTCATGGTTTCCCATCATAAGCCAGGAACAACAGTATCTCTTTCAACTGCATTGCCAAGTCTTTCACCACAGAGCATCAAACATAGCCTTATACAGCAAAGAACTACAGTTCATCTGCTGATGATCACTTCTGAGTGGCCTAGATATTTGAAAATGGTAGATACGCAACATTTCAGGTTCCTCTGAAAGTCTCTACTTACATTTGTCAAGCAACATGACATAAAAAATGTCTCAATGTCTGCTTTGCCTTACAAATATTTAGTGCAATATAACAGGTTATTTTTCTGCACTCTCACTGCAGGCTGGAACAGACTCACTAAATCTCCCCATTAAACAGGAAAGCTCAACAGTTTCAAAGCATATCCATATTATACAAGGAGTCCCTGAATAACTACATCTTTAGCACTGTGACAATGAATAAATAAGCAATTAACATTCTTTTAATTCCTCTAATCTACTTTCTCTCTTCTAATATATTTATAATAAAAATGAGAACAAGTTTTCAGCATTTAAACTTTCCCTGATACGTCAGTGTCACTAAGAATGTGTCAGAATCAACACCCACTTGCAGCTGAGCTAACATCATCTTCAAGTATGAAAGCAGTAGATGGGGTTAGAGGTAGCCCGTTTATTTTGCTAGTAATTCATTTCATAGTAAACCAGCTCTATTCACTAGTCCATGAACATCACATACATTTACACTCCCACTTCATGCTGCAGTACGTCAATCTGACACCATCTCTCAAGGGGAAGGGTCTATATGCAGTCTAAATGTCTTTTCAGATGAAAAATAAGGGCAATAGCCTTTTATCTCAGGAGACCTGGGTTCAAACCCTTGATTAGCTCACAAGTTAAAATCAGTTTGGTGCTCTCATTCTGCCTCACATTTGTGCACCTCACACAACTGCTACTCATTCAGGCCCCATCTGATGTCACTAGCAGTCCCTGCTCAAAGGGAAGCTGCTCAGGGCTACAAAGAAGGAGGATACCATCAGTCAGGAACTCAAGTGTGTTAGCATGAATATGTAGGGAAAAAAAGGGAATGTGAAAGGGAGGAAGAAAAAATAGGGAAGAAATCAAAGTTCTCATTGTTTTTTGGCAATATTATTCTCTTTATGTTATCCCAAACATTTTTTTAAGAGGACCAACAAGCATGTTGAGGTTGAGATGCATTTCTTACATTTAAGAGATGGTGAAAGATCTTTTAATGTGCCTTGGTTAACTACATACCATCTGCAACTTGTAACTGTCTACTCACAGAACAAAGTGGGCAATGGGCAAAAATCACATTTTAAACATTCTTGTGATCATGATTACAGAGCCATCTTTTTTCAGACCTATATACTGAACTCCTTTGTCAAGCAGTTCCAAATGTCAAGAATTGCCACCTGTCATGACCAAAAAAATGATGAGTTGGTAGTAGGATTACAGTTGTGCAACGGAAACATGGGCTTGGACCATTTACCTCAGGCTCTCTCTGGTTTCCAGATTTGAAGATATTCAGTCAGATAGAAGGAAAGACAGTCTATAATCTTGTTATTCCTGTTGTCAACCCACACTCAAAATGAAAGAGTTTCCATACTTTGTAGAACACAGCAGAAATCAGTGCCATCTGCACAGAACCACAGCAGCACCATCTGCATTATAAAGGTCTCACTGAAGTGCAATATTGCATTACGCCAAATCAATAGCAAGAAACTGCCAGAAACTCTGCTGTACACCCAAGTGCATGTTAATTTTTAGTTTATCCTACTTTTGCTGATGTAATATATAAAAATTACATCCAATTATGAGTGAAGTGTGTTTTACACTCAAATCCACATAAGATACTTATCTTAACAGTATCTCCAAAGTAAATAATTAGACTGCAATATAAACTGTAATGTGTTTATTCACAACCATATTCCTATGAGACAAAGCAGTGTGTTATCCCCACTTTACAGATGGAAACTGAAATGCAAGGCACAATAATGTGCCCAAACCTGCAAAACAGCGCTTCTGAGACAAAGCAGAAATTTGAACCAACTAAATTAGAGAACCTCAGAACAGTTAGGATTGGAAAGGACCTTAAAGATCATCAAGTTCCAACCCCCTTGCCATGGGCAGGGACACCCTCCACTAGCCCAGGTTGCTCAAAGCCTCATCCAGCCTGGCCTTGAACACCTCCAGGGATGGGGCATCCACAACTTCCCTAGGCAACCTGTTTCACCACCCTCACAGACTAGCCACTCTATTTGGTGTTCTAAGCTAAGGTCCTACTAGACAATATTAAATGTAATCTTCTCAAATATTATATGAAAAAAACAAACAAGAAAACATGCATGTCTGAATTATTTAAAACAGTAAATCAAAAACATACAAAAAAAAAAATAGCTACCATGAAGAAAAAGACAGTTTCCAAAGAACTAATATTTACATATCCTTATGCTTTTCTTTGTGCTAGACATTATTTTTGGGAAAAGGGTACGTCAAGAAAATGGCATAGATATGATTTTTCCCAAAAACGTAGTTCCTTCAAGGACTGGATTTTACTTCACTTATACTTCCACTTTGCTTGTACATGTTTATATATAATTTCCTGCAAGCAACTTAGAAAAAGAATGAATGTTTGACATATTAAATGACACTTTACTAGTGCTCCTGTATCTCGCTAGCTGATGACTGGATGCTTACATACTCATTGTAGGTTTGTGCATATCACTAACAAAAACATTGGGTTTTTTTAAAATATGTAATCTGCAATTAATTACATGAACCACTGGATATGCTACTTACACTAATTAAACTTCAATAGGTACCATTTTGCAATACATGGATAGTTAGCATGCAATACATTTTCTTAAATAAGGCACTTAATTAAAGAATATTGCTAAGGTCACTGAAGTGTTTAATCTTCTGTACTGGATGCAACTTACAGCAAAAGGAGTATCATGTGTTAGCGGTGTGAATACCTGGGACTGTACTGGGGTTGTATTTGGTTGACTATTATCTTTGCCTAGACCTTGCCTGATAAGCATGATTGGAGAGATATAAAATTCATTTGGGACATTTGAACAGAATCTACAGAAACTATTTCATGTACTGTGGCTTTCAACAAACTTAGGAATCAACAGAATTATCTGTCATAAACTCTTGTAAAACTAGGTTAGACTTTTCTGAAACATTGTTCAGGTCCTACTTTGAGACTACACTCCCACATTTTAATGAGACATTTTTCTTTATTAAGAACATTCAGGGACAAATTTTCCAAAAGTGTTTAGGCACCTAGTGATGCAGACAGGCAGCTTGTGTTATTTTTCAAAATCACTTAGGCAGGTTAGACAGCTAAATCCCACTGAAATTAGTGAGAATTAGGCACTTAAAAAATTTTAGCCAATGCTTGTTTGCATTTTCAGGCTTCTAATCATCTTCAAACATCTGTGTGATAAGTTTTGATTTATTTAGGCTGGTTCCCAGTGCATTACTTTCTATTGCCCCACTTAAGGAGCATACCTCATTAAGCAAGTTGCAGATTTTTCTTGCAGACCATGTTAAGACTTATAAGTGAAACAGATGACAAGTTTTTGTTCTACAATTTGATTTTTTTTTCTTTTAAATAGGTAAAAAGACAGTGTGGGCTAGTGGATAATGCAAAAGGACTTATTGTGCTAAAATCTGCTCATTGACTCAAGGAGCTTTTTAATAAATTCAATTTGGTGTAATATAAAGAGTGAATCATTAAAAGGTGGCAAAAGAGAAAACAGTGTATAACTCAATCAGATTATTTTGCTCATCTTAATAAAAAAATAAATTTCTCTATAGTTAAATGGAGAAATAGTTAAATTTTAATTAAATTCAAGAAGCACATGACAAATACATAATTTTACTGCAAAATATTGGTCTCTCCAGATCTTCAGTTTATAGTTTTCCATTGAATGAGGAACTTTGGGTTATGAAATATTTCCAACAAGACTAAAATTTTACAAGATTGAAATGTATCTGTTTGAACTGTGAAATGTATTCACATTCATATTTTTCTAAACTGGAAAATAAAAATATTTTGGCTTGCTTGGTTTTAAGATGATTTTCAATGGAAAAAGGATTTGCATAGGTCACAACACTCCAGTAGGTCCATCACTCCAGCTGAATTACTTTTGAATCCACTAGCAAATTTCTACCCTATCTGACTTAAAACAGATGAGATCTCAAAGAGTGGTTCCTGTATGTGCCATGAAAATTGACAGCTGAGATACAGAAGAGACACCTTAATAATTGTTGTCACTAATAGAAAGACTACAGGTGACTTCTACAATTATCTGCATTGCCTCTGATGTGCAGATGTGGGTGACTGATGCCCAGCCGGTAGATGACTGGGAAGGCTTGAGGGTATTGTTGAAACGGTCTCTTTGGGAACAGGATGGGGGATGGAGGTACTGTGAAGCAGACAAGGTGGGGAAAAAGGTAAAAAAGCAAATACACTTGAAACCAGGCTTCAACATTGCAATCAAACATCACCAAAGCATATTTTTCATTAAAAGACTTAAGATTTTCTTGAAAAAAAATTTGGCTCACAGATGTGTTTTTAGTCTGTGACAATTCTGATTTTTTAATTTAATTTTCAATCAAAAATACCTTCAAACATTTTAAAAATACCCAAGAGCATGTCCGAGAATCTTTTCCAAACTGTTGTTTTGCCTCTTTTTCAAAAGGATTTTTTTCCAGTATACAGTTCTTTTCATTAGAGAGAATGAAATGAAAGAATTGGCTGCCTCTAATGATTCATAATTGTACATTTTGTGGCTTCAATGACAGGATGTAACAGGTATTAATTTATCAAAGTAACATAAGTCTAAAGCTGTCTTTCTACATATGTATGGTGCAGTTTATCTCAAGGTACAAATTTAATCATTTCCCACCTTATGTTTACATAAAGGGAACAGAAAGGTCCAAATGTAAGACATTATATATCGCAAAATAATAATCACTCTAATAGATGGGTGATGGAAATTGATTACTGACTTAAAGGTTGTAGAATAAATGTACTAGGAAGGCTGGAAGCAAGGAAAGATACATAGAATACATCAAATTTAATCAGGCAAATGTAACCCTTCAGGCTACTTTGCTTGACCTAAGCTTTCCGCTGGGAAACCAGAGTTCAGAATAGTATTTCTGCAATGTAATATCAGGTGCAACAAAGTCACATTATAAAAGAAGCACGGAAGCTATTTCTCATGCTGTGATTAGCATGGCTGGAGAAGCAAAAGGCAGGCATGCTGTCCACCCCAAATAACTTATTTCAGACTGCTTGAAAGCCTCTAATTCCATTTGCCCACAGCTGTACAATGTGCTGTCAAGTACCATCTTTAATTGAGTCATATCTCTGACAGGGACCACGTTTTGCCAAATGATGGGGTTAGCACAAAGGACACAGGCACCAAATTAAAAAAAAAAAAAAAAAAGTGAACTTATTTTTACTTATGTTTAAAGCGACAAATAATGAGAAAAATAATATGGTGAAAATAAAT